>PVIY010045719.1:0-18907 GCA_004026745.1 Myrmecophaga tridactyla | reverse complement strand
TCCCTTGATGCTGGGTCTCAGCTCATTCTAGGATTTCTGTCCCACATTGCCAAGAACGTCCACACGCCTGGGAGTCATGTCCCACATAGACAGGGGGAAGGTGGTGAATTTGCTTGTTGTATTGGCTGGAGACAGAGGTCACATCTGGGCAACAAAAGGGGTTCTCTTGGGGGTGACTCTTCGGCCTAATTTTAAGTAGGCTTGACCTATCCTTTGTGGGGTTAAGCTTCATGTGAACAAACCCCACAACTGGGGGCTCAGCCCATAGCTTTGCTTGTCCACACTGCTTGTGGAGAATATCAAGGATTCAACTTTGGGAGGTTGAATTTTCCCCCATTTTCACCATTCCCTGAAGGGGACTTTGCAAATACTTTTCCACTCACTGATCAAATCACTCTGGGATTCATCAGGGCATCACTCTGGACAAACCAACAAAATCTTATGTCCTACCCAAGGTTCTGTGTACTTATGTTGTTCAACCAACTATCTACATAAGTTATATTAGGAAATGCACTAGTCAAAATATAAATTTTGTACCAAATAAACATTTTTTGCTTTAGTCTCACACATAAATTGCAATTTTAAAATATTAATTACCATCTATTTTCAGCACCATGCAGTAATGACATTCCTTTGTTCTTCCTCATGCAAAAACATTTTAAAAATTTGTACAATTAGTTACTATCATTACACACTCTTGGCATTCCTAGATTATACCACATCAATTTTTATGGTCTATCTTTCTTTCTGATTGCTGAGAGGGAATTTCATAGCCCTAAATGCTTACATTACAAAGGAAGAAAGACCTTAGCTTCCATGGTTCTGCCTTTGAAGTCATTTTTCCTTCAATTTGTCTCACCAATGCAGTGGTTCTGTTCATACAGATATTGCCAAAAAAATGGTCACTGTTGCATGTAGCACAAGTGGTCCCAGTCATCAGATAATAGGACTTTCCAGAAATCCTTCCTGGATTACTTGATTTCCAATCCTGACTTGCACTGAAATGGCTGTTTCCATGTTTGATTAAATCTTCATGTGGGGCCCTATATCTGGGGACTCATTTTCCAAAAGCTCAGAATATTCTAAACTAACAGTTTCTGGTTTCTTTGAACCCAAGAGTTCAGTTCTCAGTTTATCCCTTTTCTCACATTTTATTATAAGCTGCAAGGAGAAGCCAGGCCACATTTTCCACATATAATTTGGAAATCTCTTTAGCTATGTATCCCAACTCATTCCTTTCAAATTCTTCTTTCCATCCTACACCAGTACTCAATTTGCCAAATTCTCTGCCACTTTAAAAGAAGGGTCACCTTTCCTCCAGTTTGCAATGACACATTCAGCATTTCTAAGGCCTCATTGGAAGTACCTTTAGTGTCCATATATCTATCAAAAGTCTCTTCAAAGCGATCTTGTTCTTTCTTATCAAGCATCTCACAATTCTTCCAGAATCATCCCCTTATCCATTTATAAAGCTATTCCAGCATTTTTGGTATTTGTAAATTGCAGCACCCTATTCCTGGTACCAAAATCTGTCTTGGTTTGCTAATGCTGCTAGAATGCAATACACCAGAAATGGGTTTGCTTTTACCGTGGGAACTTATTAGTTTACAAATTTACAGTTCTAAGGCCATGAAAATGTCCCAATTAAGGCACCAACAGGATGATACCTTTGCTGAAGAAAGGCTGATGGCATCTGGGTTTCATGTGTAATATGAATAGGCACAAGGTTGGTGTCTGCTCATTCTTTGCTCTCAGGTTCCATTGCTTTCAACTTCTGGTTCCAGTGGCCTCCTGGGGGGGTTTCTCTCTCTGTTCTCTCTGTCCTTTATCGTCTCATAAAGTATTCCAGTAAAGGATTTAGATCTAGCTTTATTTGGGTGGATCACATCTCAGTTGAAACAACCTAATCAAAATGTCCTGTCCACAATATGTCTGCACCTACAAGAATGTATTAAAACAATATGTTCTTTTCTGGGATGTATAACAGCTCCAAACTACCACTCTACTTAACCTCATTCTATGAAGTCAACATTATTCTAGTACCAAGGCTAGATAAAAGATATTACAAGAAAGGAAAACCTCAAACCAATCTCTAATGAATGTAAATGCAAAAATCCTCAACAAAATACTTGCAAGTTGAATCCAACAGCTTATTAAAAGAATTATACACGATTACCAAGTGTGTTTCATTCCAGCCACTAAATTTATGGGCATTACATCTTTTTTTTTTTAACATGGGCAGGCACCGGGAATCGAACCCGGGTCCTCGGGCATGGCAGGCAAGCATTCTTACCTGCTGAGCCACCATGGCCCGCCCTGGGCATTACATCTTAATAAAACTAAATTTCAGAAGAGGTCAACCTGACACACTGCATAAGTGGTATGAGTATAGATTTCTCAACATAGATTCTTCATTTTAATATATTGCTCTCATTAGCCTGCATCACATCTATAGATTCCTTTTTTTGGTTCTTCCCTTTCCTGACAGCACTCCGTACAGTGCCTTGCAAGTAGTATGACTTTAGTAAATTATTCTGGGGCATTGAGATATATTAAAGACTTTTTCATCTCCTTAAGTCCCTTGATGAAGAAATATATTGCTCAACCTTCATGTTTTATTTCTCCCTGCTAGTCTGTAAGTTCCCTGAATCTAAGATTCGTGGTAGATTCACCCATATTCTCTCCCAACATCCATCCCTCACCTCTATTCCCACTTGTACCTAGTATAGTGCCTGATACAAAGATACTGTTTATAGTTCTTTTAAATCTTTTCTTATTTTCCCTAACTTGGATGCAATATCTTTGAAGACCAATATTAAGTAGCTGCTTTCATATTTGTGCTCTCCACTACTCCTCTGCTGAAATCTATTCTCTACATATAAGTTCTTAATGAATGAGTAAATTCTGTTATATCTGCTCTCCCACTTACCACATTCAATTGTACTTTTTCCCAACTCATGTTTCAAATGAATGCATGATGCATTCCAGTCTAACTCTCCATGCATCTCTCTCTTTTGTATGATATTTTAAGGTCCTTTTTTCATTTATTTGTCTTAGATTATGAATGCCCAGATAATGGAAACTATTGTCAGGCAGTCATTGCCTAAGCCCATTTCTATTCTCCAACTGAGAGTCCTTTGCAGGTAAGTGCCTGCTAAATATGGGTGGATGATGTTGAAATTCCACCTGTTCTTTTACCTATTTAGATTTTATCTTCTTGCAAGAGAGAAATTTCTTGTGAAACATTTTCTTATGAAAGCAGAAAAGTGAGTTCCCATAGAAAATGGAATAGTTATTGACTGTATCAGTAGTCCAGGAAGCTAAGGGAATTAACTTTGAAGGCCAAATATTATATGTTGCAAACCAAATGGGGTTTCCTGGAGGCATTTTTCTTGGGTTGGAATCTAGGGAAGTAGACCAAAGCAAACATAAGTAGGTGAAGACAGGGAAAGGGAAGTTTGCACACAGGATTTGTATTTTCTGCCCTTATGTCTCTAGGTCTGGCACCTTTCAATCTGAAACACCTTCAGATAAAAGCAGCATATCAGGTTTCTTTTTTATTTTTTCCTAAGCTAGGCAGGGAGCTTCGCAAATTGATCGCTTTGGTAATGTTTTCTGCTGATTACTTGCTTATATATATTTATATGTATTTCTTTAAAATCCAAATGTTCATTTTTTCCAGAAAGATAAAGTCCTGAGGGTCATTAGAACAAAAGTGCAATAGGTTTCACTGATTTTTCTACCTTCCTACATTACATTAAATCACTGCAGAAAAATGTTGTTTATCTGTATACATTGTGTAAATACATTTTGTAATTGAGTGTGATGAGGAATGCACAACCATGTGATGATACTATGAACCACTGATTTTACACTTTGTATAGATTGTATGATATGTGAATATATCTGAATAAAACTGCTGGGACAAAAAGGGGACAATTAGCATTCCAGCTAATATAAAATAAACAAATAAATTCATTTTGTGGTATAACCAAGAGACATATGCCACCTGATGGGAAAAGGTGATTGAAGGCAAAGCCAAACTCAGCCTTTTTAAATCACACCAAACTCTTAAATTAACCCTTACTGCTACACTAATTTATCCTATTGTAAACACAAGAGGTCAAATAAAGAGAAATGTATTCTCTGGACTTTCCTATATCTACAAATCAGTGAATTAGAAACAGAGCCAATTTTGTACATAAGCTTAAGGTGGCTGTGAGTTGAAAGATGGACAGGATTTCTCAGCCCAACCCATCTCCCCTTAACTAGATGCCAAAGCACCTAAAATTCCAATCTTGGGATTCATCTCCCTACTTCCTCTTTTTAAAGGCAAAGGCTCCTGGGAGGGGGCTCCTATTGAATTAATTCTCAATAAGTATTTACTTCCTGAAAGAAGGAATGTTAGGCATTGGGTCTAGAAGACTGGGAAAGGGCGATTAAGAGCATGAAAAAGTGGAGATAAGGAAAACAAAAGAGAGAAGGAACTTCTGGGAGATAATCTTGCCTATCTAGCCATTTTGTCAAAGGAAACTTGCAACATGCATCCCTCATTGGAAATAATTAAGAATGCAATATAGCAATTTTTTTTTTTTACTATACCAGAAGGGTTTTATACATCCCAAGTGAGAAAATAGTAGCAGAAATATTTTTTCTTTAACTTTTTTATTGTATGGTATAACATATATACAAAGAGAAATAAGAAAGCAATAGTTTTCAAAGTACTCTTCAACAAGTAGTTACAGGACAGATCCCAGAGTTTATCATGGGCTACCATACGATCCTCTCAGATTTTTTTTCCTTCTATCTGCTCCAGAATATAGGAGGTGAGGCTTAAATATTTTTTTCATCAAATCAACTTTTTTTCCATGTGAAAAATAACATATATACAAAAAAGCTAAAAATTTCAAAGCACAGCACCACAATGAAAACATATTTCAGAGTTTCACATGGGCTACAATTCCACAATTTTAGGTTTTTATTTCTAGCTGCTCTAAAATTACTGGAGACTAAAAGAGATATCAATTTAATGATTCAGCATTCATACTCATTTGTTAAATCCTATTTTCACTGCATAACTCCACCATCATCTTTGATCTTTCCATTCTTCTCTTTAGGGGTGATTAGGCTATGGTCACTCTCAATTTTTCATTTTGGAAGAGTCTGTCACTAAAATGGAGTAGGGAGATGGAACTATCTGATAGGAGATGGAACTATCTGATAGAAATATATTTTTAAAAGTATCTCATACCATATAAACAGAAAATATCATAAAATATGGTAGATTTAAAACATTTTAGAACCAGAAAGAATCATTGATGTCATCTCCAAAGCCTGTATTTTGTAGAGGAGGAAACAGAGGCTACACTGTCATATGATTTATACTGGATTTACTGTGGCTACAATCTAATTTAACTTATTTTGAATAAGAAGAGAAAGAGGATAGCTGCTCCTAGAACTCAATTTCCAAGTCAATATACCATCTAATTTAGGACATTGTCCTCATGCATTTGGTTTCTGTTCCCTCAAGGGTTTTGAATCTCTTTACAGTTCTTATTCTCTTGGTCACTCTCCAATTAGCCATTTCTCCTGCCTTGGGGGAAGAGGAGCCAGAAAAGAGGAAGATACTGCTTTCCAATCTTAAATATCATTTAAACACGTTAAAGCAGATGTGTCCTTTCAAATTCTGACCATTCTGAGATTGACACTGTCTACGCCTAAGGAAAACCCCCTTATGGAGTCCACCCTCTCCTTTTAAAAATCAGGACTTTAAAAAGCATACAAATGTGGGGGAGAAAAGGTCATCCCAGATCATGCTGGGATGGGTTAGATGCAAAGGAAGTGGGATTTTATGGACTCCAGTTTCCTAAAAATGCGCTGGTATTGAAACCTGAAGAGTAATGCCTAAAGTATCTGTAGACAGAAACTATCCGAAGGTATGGTAGAATGGAATAAAAAATCATAGATGTAATGGAATAATAAAAAATCAGATTATTGTAGCTGGAAGGGTTCTTACAGATAATTTAATCCCTGTTTTTACACTTGAGGAAACTCAGGCCCAAAGACCTTAAACGATTTACCTACAGTCACAGATTGGATTTAGAAATAGTGGAAAAGAATACTGCATTGAGAATCAAGAAAACCGGATTTGAAATCTGGTTCAATGTTAATTTACTGTGTGGCCTTGGAAAATGGGATTGTTCTTCTTTCAAGGTGAAAGGACTATTAGATCAGACTTAGTAGCTGAAGAGAGAGCAGGCACCCTATTAGGTTTGCAGTTATTAACCAACACTTACTCTAGAAGAATGGAGATTCAATTTATGATAGCATTTCAAAGCTGAAGTTTGTTTCAGTCTTTTTGTCAAATGTTTCTGTGTCCTTCCTGATCTCTGAGGAATTCCACCCCACCCCACCTCCACCCTTTAAGGCTCTTTTGTGCTTTCTCTGTAACCTCTTTTAACTTTTTACTCTCAGAACCGGTTCTCTGTGAAGTTCTATTACTGTCATTCATTCACCTGAGGAAAACAGCAATGACTATGCAAATGACATTGCTGCAACAATTGCTAAACAGAAGTGCATATCTCACTCTGGGCGCCAAACTTGCATAACTACCTATTCCATACATTCTACCTCTACAACTTGCATTTTTCCTCGTATATCTTTCTGCCCTCAACTTTTGGGAAGGTAAAAGCAAGAAAAATGTTTCTTATCAAATATTTACTTCTCTAGCTACATATATTTTTCTCCTCTGCTTTGAGACAACCACGCAGTTGCTAGTAGAAATTCCTCAGAGAATTTAAGAACACCAACAGTTTCACAGCTGGATGCAGAGATAGGAATATGGTAATTCTTCACTTGAAGCTCTTTTGTTAATTTTATTTTGCTCTAATTTGTTTCACATAAAAACAACCACTGCCTATGCCAGGTCAGTATCTGGTTAAGTGCTAGGCTCTGGAGTCAGACTGAGTTTCAATCCTTTTTCCATAATTTACCACTTTGTGACCTTGAGGCAGTTAATTATACTGTTTCTTCACCTGTAAAATTAAGATGATAAATTGCTAAGCATGAAATTAGACAATAATATCTAACGCCTTTATATTGACCCATCTGTTAATAGAATTAATAGGTAAGCCGCTTCATTTGAATCCAGTTTTGCCATTGACTGACTCATCGTATGACTTTAGGTCAAACCTTTCGCATCTTTGGCTTCAGTTTTCCCAGCTTTTCAAGGGGTGACAGTGGTCTATAGGAACATGGGGCTTACTGGAGTGAAAAGAATTACATTCTACTACGCTCTAACACTTATTAGCTGTTGTAACTTTTAGGAAATTGTTTCACCTCCGTGGGCCTTAGTTTCATCTATAAAATAGGGAAAATAAGTCCTTGGCTTATCTTATAATGTTGTGATAACTTAGCGAGATAAGTGAAAAATAGCTTTGTCTATTACAAAGTGCTGTACTCTTGTGAGGTTAAAGTTGATGACAGTTATCTAGAAACGGGAAGGAGAAAAGAATTGGGGGCAAACGTAAAACAAAATTTGGGGCGAAAAAGAAAAAAAGAAATGAAGGGAAAGAAGAGGAGGAGGAGGAGGAAATTTTAAAGGAGATGGACCAAAAAAACCAAAAAAAACAACAACAAAGCAATGGGAGAAGGCTGTGAGAGTAAGTGCAGCCTGCCCAAAACGCTGCAGACGGTGACGCAGTGCGCCGGCATCTGGTTGCCGGCGGAGCCATTTGGGAAGAGCACGGCGGATGGGCGCGGGGCCTAATTTGCTGTGACGCCCGTCCCGGTTTTTTATCGACCTATAACGTTAGAGTTAGGGGAAGACTTAAGATGGCGGCGTTTGCACAATGTCCGCCTACTGCACGAGTTAGCGAGGTTGGTAAGGCTGCCAGAAAGATGGATCTACTAACGAAAGCTGAGAAACTTGCCAGTTTTTGTGGTGTGGTGAGTGCTGAGCCTCAGGTCGGCTAGAGAAGTGGCGGCTTCATACTGCGGGGTCGCGTGGCTGGCCTAAGGTGGGGGGCGGGGGAGCCGGTCGGGATCCCATTTTCCCCTCTTCCGAATACACGAAAATAACTACAGCCTCCTTTATGGGCGGATTTGTTTGCTCCTGCACCAATTCTCTCTTCCCGATCGCTTTACCGCAACTGATAAGGCTAGGTGGTTGTGGAAACTAGCTCCTAGCAAGTATTCTAGGTCCTTCTCCCCTCGTTTTTCCTCGTCTTTCTCTAGTTTTTCCTTTTCTTAATGAGTTTTATTGATATCATGCCTCCCCCAAATGAAAGACTGCATCTCCCCAGAGCACTCTCAGGAATAATCTAACTTCTTGGGTCTTTTCTTGTTTATTTCCTTCTCTGCCTTTTGCATCCATACTTACTTGTTTTGATGAACCTGACCACTTGTAAGGAATTCATTATGGACCAAATTAAAAAATTTCTATGCCCTTCATGTACACCGCAAATGAGTACCATTTGGCAAATATTTTAAGTAACATTCGTTCTTCAAGCATCTCAGTTATGTGTGTACAGGTATTCTTGTGGAATTACTACATCAATTTGCAGCCAAAAAATTGTTAGGTCGATTGCTTTCTGAGTAAGCAAAGAGCTAGATTTTCAATGTTCACGTCTCTTGAGGAAAACAAATTTATGTTAAACATGATATGTTTACTATATGAGGAAGAGTACAAAATGACGTCTAATCTGTTGTCAATGCTTGTGTGGTTAAAAGAAATCTGTTAAAAGTGCCCACAGCTCACTCATACATTGTTGGTGAGAGTATGAATTACCTCAACCTCGTGGAAAAGTAATCTGGCAATATTTAGGGAAATAAAAAATAAAGATATCACTTGACCAAATACTGGAACTCAATAGTTTTACTTAAAAAAATCCATCCTACAGAAATAAAAATGCAAATAATTAAGGACATATGAGCAAGGGTGCTGTTGGGACAAATAACTGGAAACAGCCAATATATTCATCAGTAGGAGTGCTTGAATGAATAAATTGTGGGAGATTCATATTATGGAATATTTTGCAGTTATTGAAACAGATTTACCTTTTTTGATTCTTTTGACCTAGTGAGGCTATGATGGTATTAAGTGAAAAAGTAATTTGCAGAATGCTCTATCTAGTATGATCTCATTTTTAGATCCACTCATTTGTGGGTGAGGGGAGATGAAGGAATGTAAGGTTTTCTTTGTCTTTTGTGGCATATCTCTCTCTCTGTATATATATATTATGAAATACTTATAACATATAGAAACATATAAGGAATAGTAGAATGAATCTCTGTTCTCACCACCCAATATAAAAAATAAACAGTACCGTTACAGTTGGAGTTCTTTGTGTATCCACCCTCGATTGCATCTTTTACTTCTCCCATCCACAGATGTTACCATTATTTTAAACTTAGTGATTATCCTTCCATGCATTTTTTTATACTTTTGTGACATAAGACATATATACTTTTTGCAAATTTTGAAGAGGAATTTAAAAAAGAAAAGTCAATGAAAAAGAAAAGCCAAAAAACTTAAGTGCACATCTGAATGTTATCTAGATTACTGTAAAGGGGCCAATTGAAATTCCTTCTAAATTGAGGGCAGAATCTAGGAAGTAGCTGAGTTAAAAGGGACTAGAGTAAACACCAATGTAAAAGAAGGTGAACAGCTGTCAGGGGAAGCAATCTCAAGCAAATGATGTTCCATAAGCAAGGTGCCTGAAATTGAAAACCAAACCAAACTCTAGCACCCTATTCAATTCCAAGGTGATTTGTGCTGTACTTTTAAGTAGTAAAACTGTGAACTTCAGTTGCCTAGGAGGCATCTGGAGGTAGTGCGATTGCTTGTAGATGTGTCAGTTGTTTCTAGTATCATATTAGTGTGATTATGTTAATCTACATATTCTAACATTTTAGCAATCCTTTGATCCAGGACAAGGATTTTATTAGTGGAACAACTCTATAGACAGCTGGCTTTAAACTGGTATTAAACCATGGTTTTAAACTTCCAACCTCCAGAAGAAGGTAGAGAGTATCTAATGAAATCTACATGAAGACTGAAACATTTTTCCTTTCTTGCCACTGTGTTTGAAATGGCATTAACTATTAGTGTGTTAATTTTGTATGCTCTTTAAAAAAAAAAAACTTTTACTTTTGAAATAATGTCAAAGTTACAGAACAGTCGCAAAAATAATACAAACTCCATACAGAGAACTTCAACATATACCCATCTTCCTAGCTATATGTTCTTGTTATGATAGCGGTGTTGGATAGCATTTTATTTTTTCCAGTTTCTTTTTTTGGTTAGTGAAGGTTCATTTGCAGGAGCTGTGTTTGACTTTTTAATTTAATATCCAAAGGTGCAAATTGTTAAAGGACTATTAGAGAAAAACTTGACAAGCTAGACTTCAATTTTGTAATTAAAGATAAAAAATTTGTGGGATGTGAAAAATTTATTTGTAAGGAGTTACATTAAATAGATAGAATGTTTCATAAAGATTTAAGAGACTTATAATTTGTTTATTAGGAGTGTTCCTCAAAATAGGTTTGGAAATATTATTCATATTTTTCCATTTACTTTCTTGGTAAAGTTAGAGTTGTAGTTCTTTTTAAAAAAATGTTCTTAAGGTATAAATTATACTTTAGGGGCGGGCAATGGTGGCACAGTGGCAGAGTTCTCGCCTGCCGTGCTGGAGACCTGGGTTCGATTCCCCATGCCTGCCCATGCCCCCCAAAAAGAAATTACACTTTAGGAGCCTACCTTTGATTGACATTTAAATGTAAACTGGTACTTTTCAGATAAAATAATTTTCAACATAAATTTTATGAAAAGGGAATTCAAAATAGTTAAGGTTATTTTTTATGTTGAACACATTCACTCAAAATGAAAAAAAAAAGGAAAATATGGTGATTAGTTAATGGAACAGAGCATACTAGACTAAAAAGTCTAAAAAGAAACTAGTTCTCCTTGGTTCCTCTCTTATTTTACCACAGGATAAATGCAGCCCTTCTTGCTTGTCCAAATGCTATTTTATAGGGCTTTTTTGCAGTTGTACCATTTTAGTGATAAAATTATAAATCTGGATTTGTTGGGGGTTAGGGGAAGAGAAGCAGCAGAACCACAACAGCATAGATATTTTATTTATTTATTTTATTTTTTAAACATGGGCAGGCACCAGGAATCGAACCCGGGTCCTCGGGCACAGCAGGCAAGTGTTCTTACCTGCAGAGCCACCGTGGCCCGCCCCAGCATAGATATTTAAAGGGTACTAATAGTTAAACGATTTTATACAGTAGTATACTAAATGAAATGTATAATTAGAAAATAATGGAGGAGCCTGTTTTCTGAACCATAACAGTATAAAAATTCCTTAAAGGGTGTCTTAAAGTAATGAATATTGTTAATTCCCTATATTGTAAATTCCTTCACAAATGTCATTTCTGAAATAATAATTTGCATAATGAGGTAGATACGTAATTGGAGAGAAATTAGTTAATAGGTCAGTGATTTATTTATATATTTGCATTTTATTATGAAAAATGTCAAACATTCAAACAAAAGTAGAGAATAGTAAAATGAATTCCTATATCAACTTACATCTAACAGTTATTATTTTGCCTTATTTCCTCTGAAATATTTTAAAATAAATTAGTCTTTATGACATTTCCTTCTAAATAATTCAGTATACATATATAAAAAATAAAGACTTCTGAGACTCAGCATCAAGAGACTGAGAAAAACCCTAGAATGAGCTGAGAATTAACATCAAGGGATTGAGAGAACCTTCTCGACTAAAAGGGGGAAGAGTGAAATGAGACTAAGTGTCAATGGCTGAGAGATTCCAAACAGAGTCCAGAGGTTATCCTGGAGGTTATTCTTATGCATTAAGTAGATATCACCTTGTTCAAGATGTAGCAGAGAGGCTGGAGGGAACTGCCTGAAAGTGTAGAGCTGTGTTCCAGTAGCCATGTTTCTTGATGATGATTGAACAATGATATAGCTTTCACAGTGAGACTCTGTGAATGTGAAAACCTTGTGTCTGATGCTCCTTTTAGCTACTATATCAACAGAAGAGTAGATCATATGGAATAAAAATAAATAATAGGGGGAACAAATGTTAAAATAAATTCAGCTTGAAATGCTAGTGGTAAATGAAAGCGAGGGGTGAGGGGTATGGTATGTATAATCCTTTTTTCTCTATTATCGTTTTCTTTTTCTGATGTCTTTTTATTTCTTTTTCTAAATTGATGCAAATGTTCTAAGAAATGATGAATATGCAACTGTGTGATAACATTAAGAATTACTGATTGTATATGTAGAATGGAATGATATCTTAATGTTTTTTTGTTAATTTTTTAATTAATAAAAAAAGTATAAAAAAATAAGGACTTTTTCACATAATGACAATGTATCAATACACATAATAGAATTAACAATAATTCCTTAAGATATTTAATACCCAATCTATATGCAGATTTTCCCAGTTTTCCTCAGTGGTTTTATGGCTAGTTTCTTCATATGAGATTCTGTTCAAAGACCAGGCATTGCACTTGAGTCTGTCTTTAGTGTCTTTAAATCTAGAGCAGTTCTCCCACCTCCCGTCTCCCCATCTTTTTTTTAGTTAATTTTAAGACATTGGTTTATTGTTGGGACCAGGCCAACTGTACCGTTAATGATTAGTTTGAATATAGAGAAAATAATTTATGTATTTTGGGCTATTATTCTGCCAATTAGATGTGTCAAGCACTTCCAGGACCAGGAAAGCAAGTTAAAACTGTATAAAACTGTGATTTTTCTTGCATGGGCAGGCACCAGGAATCAAACCTGGGTCTCGGGCATGGCAGGCAAGAATTCTGCCACTGAGCCACCGTCGCATTGCCCTAAAACTGAGTTCTGATAATCCTTTTCCTCCTCTAGCCTTGTGAAACAGACAGGAGTAGGAATGCCAGTAGTGAGAAAACTGAAGGGGGAAATGGAGAATACCGTGTTCAAGATATTTGAGCATTTAAAAAAATTCATTAGAAAGATTTTTTTCTGTGAACTATTTGTTCATATTATTAAATCCTTTAAAAAATTAGATTGTTGGACTTTTTCTTGTTGGCCCTCTTCATAAATTAAGGAAATTAGCCTCTTTATGTCCAAAGTTGCAAATATTTTTTCCAGTTTGTTGTTTTTCTTTTTGACTTTTTTTACAGCATTTTTAAATTGTGGTAAACTATATATAAAATAAAACTTACCATTTTAACTATTAAAAAATGTACATTATGGAGACATTTACTATACAGTCACAGTGTTCAATAATGATCACTACTATTTAATTTCAGAACACCTTTATTGCTCCTAAAGGAAACCTGGTACTCATTAAGTAGTCAGCCCCCAATTCCCCTTCCTCACAGTCTCTGGCAACCAGTCTACTTTCTGTCTCTGTGGATTTATGCTTAGCTATTCTTATTGATATTTTATATGAATGGAATTACAATATATGGTCTTTTGTGTCTGACTTCTTTTATTTAGAATAATGTTTTTGAGATTCATCCTTAACCCTGACCTTAACCTAGCCCTAAAAAGCATTCTTTTTAATGGCTGAATAATATTCCATTGTATGGATATATGACATTTTGTTTATTCATTCATTGATGGAAACTTGGGTTGTTTCCATCTTTGGCTTTGTTAATAATGCTGCTATGCACGTCAGTGTCAAGTATCTGTTTGACTCCCTCCCTTCAGTTCTTTTGAGTATATCTAGCAGTGGAATTTCCAAGTGATATGGTAATTCTATGTTTAACTGTTTGAGGAATTGTCAAACTTGTTTTCTATAGCAGCTGCAGTCTTCTACATTTCCACCAACAATGTATAAGAGTTCTTGCATCCTTGGTTGTACTTACTTTCTTTTCTTACAAATAATAGCCATTCTTGTGAGTGTCATGATCATACTGATGAAAGTTCCCTTCTTATTTTTCTGAGTATTTTTATCATGAAAAAGTGTTAGATTTTGTCAGATGCCCTTGCATCAATTGAGATAATCGTGTTGTTTTTCTCTTTATTCTATTGTGGTGTGTTACAATTATTGATTTTCTTATGTTGCACTACCTTGTAGTGAGGGCATATCTCACCTGTTGCTAGTGTATAATTTTATTAATGTGCTGTTGGATTCATTTGCTAGTATTATGTTTAGGGTTTTGCAACTATATATATATAAGGTGTAGATTGGTCTGTGATTTTCTTTTCTTGTGATGTCTTTATCTCACTTTGGTAATGAAGTAATCCTGGCTTCAGAGAATGAGTTAAGAGGAGAAAGTTTGGTGTTAATTTTTTTGATGTTTGGTTGAATTCACCATCGATGCCATCTGTACTTTGGCTTTTCTTTGTTGCACAGTTTTTAATTACTGACTGATTAAATCTCTGTTCTTATAATTGGTCTCTAGAGATTTTCTATTTCTTCTTGAGTTAGGTAATGTCTGTGTTTCTAATAATTTTTTTTGTTGGTTATAGGTTATCTTCTTTGCTGGTGTACATTTGTTTTATATATTCTTTTATAATTTTTATTTCTGTAAAATTGGTAGTAATGTGCCTGCTTTCATTTCTGATGTTCATTTGTCTTCTCTTTCTTTGTCAGTCTAGGTAACGGTTTGGCAATTTTTTTGATCTTTATGAAAAACCAACTTTTTGTTTTGTTGATACTTTGTATTTATTTATTATATTTATCTCTGCTCTAATCATTATTGTTTATTTCCTTTTGCTAAGTTTGAGTTTCATTTGCTCTTTTTCTGGCTTCTCAAAGGGTGATGTTAGGGTATTAATTTGAGGTCTTTCTTCTTTTAACATAGGCATTTACAACTATAAATTTCCCTGTTAATTACCTTTGCTATATCCCATAAGTTTTGGTATGTTGTGTTTTAATTTTCATTCATCTCTAAAATTTCCTTTGTGGTTTCTTCTTTTGCTCTTTGGTTGTTTAAGAGTGTGTCATTTAGGATAGTACAGTACTACCTAACTGTAATACAATTATATTAGAACACTGAATGATGCTGAATGTGAGGATGATAGAGGGAGGAGAGCTGGGGACAGATGAAATCAGAAAGAAAGATAGATGATAAAGACTGAGATGGTATAATCTAGGAATGCCTAGAGTGTATAATGATAGTAACTAGATGTACAAATTTAAAAATGTTTTTGCATGAGGAAGAACAAAGGAATGTCATTACTGCAGGGTGTTGAAAATAGATGGTAATTAATATTTTAAAATTTTAACTTATGTGTGAGACTAAAGCAAAAAATGTTTATTTGGTACAAAATTTATATTTTGACTAGTGCATTTCCTAATATAACTTATGTAGACAGCTTAATTGAACACCATAATACATGGAACCTTGAGTAGGGCATGAGATTTTGTTGGTTTATCCAGAGTGATGCCCCGATAAATCCCAGAGTGATTTGAACAGTAAATAAAAAAATATTTGCGAAGTCCCCTTCAGGGAATGGTGAGGACGGGGGAAAATTCAACTTCCCCAAGTTGAATTTTTTATTTTCTCACAAGCAGTGTGGACAATCAAAGCTATTCGCTGAGCCCCCAATTTTGGGGTTTGTTCATATGAAATTTAACCCCACAAAGGATAGGTCAAGCCTACTTAAAATTAGGCCTAAGAGTCACCCCCAAGAGAACCTCTTTTGTTGCTAAGATGTGGCCTCTCTATCTAGCCAACACAACCAGCAAACTAACAGCCCTCCCCCTGTCTACATGATGTGGACCTTCCTGGCAACGTGGGACAGAAATCCTAGAATGAGCCGAGATTCAGCATCAAGGGATTGAGAAAAACTCTAGAATGAGCTGAGACCCAGCATCAAGCGATTGAGAAAACCTTCTCGACCAAAAGGGGGAAGAGTGAAATGAGACAAAGTGTCAATGGCTGAGAGATTCCAAACAGAGTAGAGAGGTTATCCTGGAGGTTATTCTTATGCATTAGTAGATATCATCTTGTTATCCAAGATGTAATGGAGAGGCTGGAGGGAACTGCCTGAAAATGTAGAGCTGTGTTCCAGTAGCCATGTTTCTTGAAGATGATTATATAATGATATAGCTTTCATAGTGTGACTCTGTGATTGTGAAAACCTTGTGTCCGATGCTCCTTTTATCTACCTTATCAACAGACGAGTAAAATATATGGAATAAAAATGAATAATAGGGGGAACAAATGTTAAAATAAATTTAGTAGATTGAAATGCTAGTGATCAGTGAAAGGAAGGGGTGAGAGGTATGGTGTGTATGAATTTTTTTTCTGTTGTCTTTTTATTTCTTTTTCTGAATTGATGCAAATGTTCCAAGAGATGATCATGATGATGAATATGCAACTATGTGATGATATTATGAATTGCTGGTTATATATGTAGAACAGAATGATCATATGTTAAGAATGTTTTTGTTGTTATATTTTTAAAAAAATTAATAAAAACATTAAAAAAGAGTATGTCATTTAATTTCCATATAGTTATGACTTTTCAGTTTTCCTTCTATTATTGATTTCTAGCTTTACTCCATTGAGGTTGGAGAAGATGATTTGTATGAGTTCAGTCTTTTACATTTATTGAGATTTTCATTGTGGCATTCCATATGGTCTGTCTTGGAGAATGATCCATGTACACTTGTGAAGAATGTATATTCTGCCAGTTTGGGTGACATTTTCATGTCTTATTAGTCCTAGTTTGTTTATAGTATTTTTCAGATTTTCTGTTTCCATGTGATCTCCTGTCTAAATGTTCTATCTATTATTGAATGTGCTGTATTGAAGTCTCCAAATATTATTGTAGAATAGTCTTATTTTGCCTTTCATTATGTCCATGTTTGCTAAATGCATTATGTGCATGTATTATAAACATATAAATATTAACATTATAATTGTTACATTTTATTGTTGAATGGACTCTTGTATCAATATATAGTGCCTTTCTTTGTTCCTTTTAACAGTGTTTTCCTTAAAGTTTATTTTATCTGATCTTAGTGTAGCCCTCTCTTTGCTTACAATTTGATGAAATTTTTTTTTTTCCATCTTTTCACTATCGAGTTATTTGTGTCTTTAAATCTAAGGTGAGTGTATTATATAGCATACAGTCGGATCATGCTTTTTTATTCATTCTGCCCTTCTGTACCTTTGGATTGAATAATTTAATCTATTTACATTCAAAGTCAGGATGTACTTCAGCTATTTGCCATTTTTAAAGGCATGGCTGTTTTGTTCATCCTTTCCTTTGTTGCTGCCTTCTTTTGTATTTAGTTGATCTTTTGTAGTGAGACAGTCTAATTCTGTTCTCATTTCCTTTTCTGTATGTTTTTTAGATGTATTTTCATGTTTACTGTGAAATTTACATTTAGTATCCTCAATCTGTAGCAATGTAGTTTGATTTGATACTAAGTTAACTTCAATAGCACACACAATCTTTACTCATATACCCCTCTATTCTGCCCTTTATGTGTTCTTTTCAGCAATTATATCTTTATATGTTGTGTGCCCACAGACATAGGTCTATGATGATTTTAAATGCATTTGTATTTTAAATCATTTAAGAAACAAAAAGTGGCATTCCAATAAAAATTATAGTAATTTTGATATTTATTTTTGAAAGATAGTTTCACCGAATATAGAGTAGTTGGTCAATAGCTTTCTTTCTTGATATGTTATCCCACTGCCTTAGGTCTTCCTGGTTTCTGATGAGAAACCATTTGTTAATTTTATTGAGGTCTCTTGTACATGATGAGTCACTTCTCTCTTGATGCTTTCAGAATTTTCTCTTTGTCTTTGTTTTTCAAATTGTTGATTATATTGTGTCTTGCTATAGATCTCTTTGAATTTATCCTCTTTGGAATTTACTGAGCCTCTTAGATTTTAGATTAGTGTCTTTCATCAGATTTCAGAAGTTTCTGATCATTATTTTTGCAAATATTCTTTCTATCCCTTTTATCTCTCAACCTCTCCTCTGGAACTCCTATTTTGTGTATGTTGGTACATTTGATTATGCAACATTGGTCTCTTACGCTCTTTTCAGCAAGTTTTCTTTATTTTTCTGCTTCTCAGAGAGGATAATATAAATTGACTTCTATATATTCTCGATTTTCTCTTGTGCCTGTTCAAATCAGCTTTTGAACCTCTCTTGAACTTGTGCTTTTTTTTTTTTTTAACTCACAAATGCTTCTATTTTAAAAAGAAACTACACATTTAAAGGAGAAATAGTTAAGAGCTTACATTCATATATGGAAGTGAATCTAGGAAAGTCAACAGTTATTACTATACAAAACCATATGATTAAAAAAGACAGTAACAGATAATGACATATGGTGTTTTAGTTTGCTAGCTGCCGGAATGCAATATACCAGAAATGGAATGGCTTTTAAAAGGGAGAATTTAATGAGTTGCTAATTTATAGTTCTAAGGCCGAGAAAATGTCCCAATTAAAACAAGTTTATAGAAAAGTCCAATCAAAGGCATCCAGGAAAAGATACCTTGGTTCAAGAAGGCCGATGAAATTCAGGGTTTCTCTCTCAAATGAGAAGGCACATGGTGAACACAGTCATGGCTTCTCTCTCAGCTGGAAGGGCACATGGCAAATACGGCATCTTCTGCTAGCATCTTCTCCTGGCTTCCTGTCTCGTGAAGCTCCCCGGGAGGCGTCTTCCTTCTTTATCTCCAAAGGTCACTGGCTGGTGGACTCTCTGCTTCGTGGTGCTGCAGCATTCTCTGCTCTCTCTGAATCTCTTTCTCCAAAATGTTTCCTCTTTTATAGGACCTCAGAAACTAATCAAGACCCACTCAAATGGGTGGAGACATGTTGTCACTTAATCCAATTTAACAACCACTCTTGACTAAATCACATCATCCAGGGAGATGATCTCATTAGTTTCAAACATACAGCATTGAA
>PVIY010045718.1:0-18898 GCA_004026745.1 Myrmecophaga tridactyla | reverse complement strand
TCCAGCTCAGTGACAGCAGTTCCTACAGTAATATCTGACCTACAGAGAAGTGCAACCACAGAGCTCTTTAGGGATGATGGTGCTAGTCTCACAAATTTATTTCTCACTGTTCTGGTAAAAGGTGCATCCTCTGGACATTCCTGGGGTGTAAGAGCAGGCTTTGCATGATAAATCCACTCTAACATTCCAATCTCTCTAAACCTCTGGATCCCCTTCATCTACATTATACCAGGGCAGTTCTGGCATTTCAACCTCAGGTAATGTTGGCCACCTTTTCTTTATTATTATTTTTTTCAATCAGGGGAGAGCGTGAACACAGTCCCCCACTACCACAAATCATGCAGTTGAGTTTCCCACATTTGGGGAAATCTCAGGGGTCAGAACATCCGGAGTGCAATGGATAAGCCTCACCCTGGGAAAACCACTTTTGTGATGATGGTATCTCCCCTGCCAGGTAAGTATGTTGTTGGCCACCTTTGAGCCATGTTTCAACCAACCACCCAAACAAACTGTTAACACATTTTCTAACCACTCAAGCTATAACACTGAATGCAGAATCTCTGCTTAGAGGGCCCATATCAGTAAATTCAGCCTGATCCAGCCTTATATTCCTCCCACCATTATCCCACACCCTTAAATCCATTGCCACACATATTCCCCTGATTTCTGTCTATATAAATTGGAAAACTCACACAGTTCTTTTGGAGTATGATGTACCTCCTCATGTGTGATACTTTGTACCTCACCTTTAGGGGCCTGTTGGGACTTTAGTCTAGTTATAGGTCTGGAAAAAATAAGGGGTGGTGGGGGTGGGTCATGAAAAGAATTAGAAATATCTTCCAAGCCATTTGCTTCAGGGCCTTCCTTTGCAGTTTCATCTGGTGAAACAGGATTAATCACTCTAGTGCTAATCCCTTCAGGAGGAGGTTGGGTGGCCAACTCCTCAAGGCAGGTTGGAGGTGGGGCAGTTATGTCCTCAGAGCAAACTATTATAGGGTTATCAAGAGAAGACTCAGCATGATCTAGGGTTTCAACCTCACCTCCGACATCATTATCAATCCATATGTCACCATCCCATTTTTCAGGGTCCCACTCCTTTCCAATCAATGCCCTCACTTTAACAGCAGACACCATGCAATATTTAGATTTCAGTTTACATTGTAAAGTTGCTACTCTAACAATAAGATTCTGAGTCTGATTTTCAGAGATCTCAAGTGTATGGCTACAGGAAATAAGATTTCCCTTCAGGATACTCATAGAAACATCTACATCTTTCAGACGGCACTTAAGCTTCTCGTTTCAAGCCTTAAGCCCATCCCTTTCACCCCTTAATGTGGCCAGTGTATCTAACAACAACCAACCAACATCTCTATACCTCTTCTTTCTACAAAACTCTGTAAAGGTATCAAAAACATTATCCCCAGAGCCTGGCTCTGCACAAGCGAAGCATTAGGAGAATCGAATGGTGATATTTTGACTATCTCTTTTGCCAACTCACTCCATGGATTGGGATTGTCATTCTGATTACGGGAATCAGAGTTCTTAGTGTCTTTGAGTCCAGTCAGAGTAGAAAACCATTCCTAAAAACCCATTTTTAAGATTCTGTTTCTTAAGAGCCACTCCTGGTACCAAGATGTATTAGTTAGGGTTCTTTAGAGAAACAGAATCAACAGGGAACACTCACAAATATAAAATTTGTAAAAGTGCCTCACATGACCACGGAAACACAAAGTTCAAAATCCACAGAGTAGGCTGTGAAGTCGACGATTCTGATGGAGGGTCTGGACGAACTCCACAGGAAAGGCTCACCAGCCAAAACAGGAAGAGCCTGTCTCTTCTGAATCCTCCCTATAAGGCTTTCAGTGATGAGATTAAGCATCATTCATTACAAAAGACATGCCCCTTTGGCTGATTACAAATGGAATCAGCTGTGAATGCAGTTGACATGATCATGATTTAATTCTATGAAATGTCCTCATCGCAACAGACAAGCCAGCACTTGCCCAGTCGCCACTTGGCCAAGTTGACACATAAACCTGACCATGACAGACACTTAGTACAATGCTAAGAACTCAATATATGTTAGCTAGAACCATCATGTGGGAAACTTCTGACACTCTCGGTTGTAATTCAGTGAAATATTTGAGGTTCTCAAGGGACAAACTAGATGGAACTTTGAGGGACCCAATGTTGAACAACACTGTCCAGCATTGCCATGTAGTATGGTTTGGCCACAGATAGAAATGGCCCCATTGAAGAGGAGATGGGCTTCCATACATACAGGCATGTTCAGGCCCTGACATCAGCTTCCTTTAGACCATAAAAAGACATGGAAATTAAGAATAGACAGTGAATTCAAACTCAAAATAAATCTCAGTAAAATTTTCTTTTGCTTCCTGGCCCCTTTCATCTTTCTTCTTAATATATGGATGAACACATTTTTAGAAGTACCTGCCAGTTTTTAAAATTTGGTCTGCTCTCATGGTTAAATGCATTCTTCCTCATTCACTCTAATTTTCAGGTTGCATTTTTACCCGTTATTTATATGTTCCGACAAGAGTAATTTGTATCTGAATTCGGGGAGCTCAGTAATTTTAATTTGCTGGGACTCTGGGGAATAAGACAGAGCATGTGGATGATTTTTTTTCAGAGCTCAGTTATCAGCGTTTATCTAAGGAAGAAATGAGAAAAATCAATCTTTTTCCTCCACAAGTAAATCTAAATAGATTTTATTCGTATTAATGAGATTCAGGCTAAAAGCTTTTGTTTGTAGATGCTTGTGTTGTTAGCTAAAATTGAGTCTGTCTTTTCAATGTTTGCTATTTGGGGAGTTCCATAATAGCCCAATTAGATCCCAAAGGTAGAGGCTCAGTAAATTCCAATCAGATTGGAGACTCTAAGGAGTGGAGCATGAACTTTCAAAAATAAAGGCTCTGGATTTTTGTCTGTTTCATTTATTCAGAATAATTATATGGTTTCCTCATTGTTATGGTTATACCATAGCTACTGGAATAATATACACATTAAGCAAAAAATTGTGGGGAACCCCCAAAGTGGTGGGAAAAGCCTACTAACCTCATGAGGCCATAGGAGGACTACGTCAGGATTTGTTTGAACAGGGGGGTTAATCCTTCCCTTTTCAACCCACCTAGGAATATGGAAACTAGTTAGGAGAATCTAATGTTAGGGTTATGTACTCCTACAGTTATCTCTTAGAATAGCGAATAAAGTACAGCAAATGCTGTCAGCTGGCACACAATAGCTGTCTATCTCCTTCTCCCTTACCTCTTTCTACTAGAGAAGATGAAAAATAAATACCTATTTCCTGGTCTCTCCTGTAGCTAGAGGTATCCAGGTGACAGTTCTATGCAGTAAAATACAAGAGCAAGTCTGCTGGGGAACTTCTGCAAAAGATCTTCCTTATAAAGGGACAACAGTATGAAGAGTACTCTTTGGAATCGCTCCTTCATTTTTCTTCCCTCCTTGAATGTGCATATAGGATGGTTTGAGGCTTGGCACTGCAGCAACCATCTCAAGACCCAGGAGGCAATAATATAAGGTAGAAAAGCCAAGAGGGTGAGGACTAGAGAAGAGAATGATGTATCTTTGAAGCCTTCAACGAACCATCACACCAATCCTCAGTCTACCAGACTTCTCATTATGTAAGACCATTAAATTTCCTTATTGTTTAAACTTCTGTTAGTGTATATTTTCTTCCTATAGCCAGAAGCACTCCTAGCTGCCACAAACAGGGTAGAACTGAGATCTTATAGCCTGCTGGTTATATTCAGAGACCAGAATACCATGGTACTGTCTTTCAATCCTTCATACAGAGAAAGAAGAAATAATCTTAGTTCTTTAAAAAAACGTAGGGGCTTGCATGGTCCATAGCGACACTGCTGAGCTGCTGAAAATGAGTAATAATCATGACCACGTAGAAAGCCGTAGCTACATGAAGGTTGGGGCAGATGACCTTAATGGCCCCAATTCTTCACCCCTGTTTGCATTCAAACCTTTTGCCCTGTGTCTTTGTAGTAACCCTTACCTCCTTCCCCACCTCTTGACATCAGGCTTAGCCACGTGGCTCGCTTTGGCCAGTGGGTTTAAGAGGCCAAGACGTAAGTAGGAACTGAAGTGCCTGCCTCATTAATCTTGCTTCCTTGCCTCTTCTTACCATGACAAAAGTATGTTCTGGCTCCTCTGCTGAGGCCAGCCGAAGCCAGCCGACCCCTCCCCCATTCGCCCACAGATATACAAGAACTAAGTGCTTCTTATTGTGCAGCCCTGGGTTTTTGTGGTTATTCATTAGGCAGCATTCCTGAAGTAGCAGACATCTGATACCATGGTTAAGGGAATAGACTCTCGAGTCAGACAGGTGGGTTTTGAATCTCTGCTCTGCCTTGTGTGAGTGGGCAAGGTAGAATTTGAAATAAGGCAGCCTAATACTAGGGCCTTTGCTCTTTGCCACTATTCAATACCTGTTCTTCCAGGTGTACCGATAGAAGTATATGGAAAGGTAATGTTCAAATCACGGACCCTGTAAGAGCAGTTGCCCCAGTTTAGTAGACACTCTGGGAGGGGGACACCTTACTGTGGTGTCCCCCTCCCAGGGAAAGAGCTATCCAAAAGCTTAAATAAGTTATACAAGCACTAAGGGCTTACTTGGCCATGCCATGCCCACTGTGAAACAGAGGAGACTGTGATGGAAATGCAAAAGAAGTAGAGTATGACACATGCTTTTAAGTTTTCACCACTTTCTTTATCTCCCACCTCTCAGGAGTAATGCACCACTCCATCTGGCTGGCCAAGTCAGAAACCTGGCACTATTTCTGGACAAGAAAGCAGGTGGTGCCCTGTTCTACTTCCTTCAGGCCTCTAGCTGGGGGAGATGGTTCCTGGCTGGCTGATAGATTCCCTCCTGGAGCATTTGCAGCTCACATCTCTGTCTGACCACCTTCTCTTGCTCAACTGCAAGAACATAACAGACACTCAAGTGTCTGATGGTGTCAGGTGAAATCCTCGGCCAGCCAGGGATGGGAGCTTCCGAATTAGTGCCCCTGCCTTCTCGTCTGCCTCTGGGCCAATTGGGAGGTGTGTTCCATCATTTCCTCAGAAGGTCCCACTGGTGTTGAGCCCCAGAAGTAACCTGAACTTTAGTTCACCCTTACCGGCTTTCCTCCCTTCCCTAACATCCCCAAATGTTAGAGTTCCTCATTGGAACTTTCTGAGATCACTTCCTAAATAATCACCAGCACCCCAGCCTTCATTTGCTTTGGGGGGTAGAAGGCTAAAATGACACCCTCTCCCAACACTATGCCTCATATTTAATCAAGACCCAACTCCCTAAATGCTTCCTGCATCCCTGACAACTCTTCTATCATTTGGGCCTGTTGCATTTATTGTTAGGATGAACTCACCAACGTTCTGCTATGCCAACTTCTCAGTCCCTTACCTCATCCCTTCCCTCAGGGCCAGTGTATTCTCTCTAAAGCACAAAGCTTATCCTGTCAGTCCCCTTGCTCACAATTCTTCAAGGACTCTTCTTTGTCTGATCATTAGAGTCTTACCTCCTTAGACGACTACACAAAGTGATTCATTTGTGAATTCAACACGTAGTTTGTTATTGAGTGCCTCTTATGCATCTGCTAAATGCTGGTGAGGGATAACGCCCACATGCTCCTTCCCTAATGGACTGTAGAGTTTCAGAGGACATTAAGCAACCACCCCCACAGGGAAATCTCTAAGTACAGGGGAAGCAGTGGTTTGAGGGAAAAGTACAGGACTCTAGAGCTGTGCTTTTCAATATGGCCATATGTGGTTAATTGAAATGAATTACAATGAAATAAAATTTTAAAATTCAGTTTCTCAGTTTCACTAGCTACATTTCAAGTGTCCTAGCCACATGTGGCATGTTGGAAAGTGTGTATGGAGAACACTGCCATGATCCCAGAAAGTTCTATCGGACATTGCCAATGGAAGGGAGAAGCCTGTCAAGACTGGGCGGCATGGGTGGCCAGTGAGTCAGGGAAGGTTCCATGAGGAAGGAGCCGAGGAGCTGAGTTTCAAGGGATTGGGATTGTAGGAATTGGCCAGATGCAGAATCGGGGGGCAGGGAGGGGGAGAGGCGGTGAGAGGCCCCGAGAATCCACAGAACAGATAGATCCCAATGGTTGGGGCTGGGGGTCAGAGTGTGGGGGTGGCAGGACAGAGAAATAGACGAAGGCTGGAAAGCAAGGTACAACGAGGTAGGGAGGGTTCCTGCAGCTCAGGCCAAGGATTTTGACCTCTTTCCTAAGAGCAATTTGAAATTGGGAAGATAAAATGCTGCCAGTTTTAGAACATGGCCATGTTTCTTTTTTAAACAGGCCACTCACTCTATGTGCTTTTATACAGCACTGAGAATGACTAGCAAGGTCCTTTTTCAATGTATTTTCTTAAGTTAATATTATGTTTTTGAAATCTGTGTGGAAAATATAGACCTAGTTTATCCATTTTAACTACAGCAAAGGACCCCGTTGTAGGAATAAAGCACAGTTCATATACACTTTAAAACACACAAAAGAAGCTATATATTAAGCCTCCATACCTGGAAGTAAAAGCTCAGAAGCATTTATAGGAATGATAAACACCATCTGCAGTCAAAGGAGGGAGGGGAACCGGATAGGAGGGGGAAGAAGATTTAGATGCCTCTAGTACTTTCCTTTTTAAAAAAGGGGATCTGAAGCAACAAATGAGAAATATTTCTCTCTGAAATCTAAGCAGTGGGTTAGAGTTTCCTGAGTCATTTGCATAAATGTTTTTTTCTCTCTGTATTATTTCATAATTATATTTTCACAAATTAAAGGCAGATTTGAAACAAAATGTGTTTGGGGAAGCAGTAAGGAGAGAATAGTGATGGTTTAGGATGCTGAAGGTAGAGATGGCGAAAAGTAGGTGGACTCAACAAGTAGACTCAACAGACTGTGCTGGTCAATTGAAATGGTAGGAAGGAGATACCAAGAATAAGTCCCAGGTTTGCAGGAGGTGATGCCGTGACTTTAGACTCAAATCAGAGGAGTTGCAGAATGGGCTGGGAGTGCTGAGGAAAATCAACATGCAGTTTTGTGAACGTGAAGTTTCTAAGACCTCTGAAATAGCTACATAGAGATGGCAGGTAGCAGATGCAGCATGGGGCTTGAATCTTGCAGAGAGGTCTGATGTAGAGATACAAATATAGATATTATCAGTAGCTATAAATAGTCCTATGTCTCAGAAGTGGATGAAATAACCAATGGAGCACATATGGGATAAAAAAAAATTAGAGGCAGTTGGACTGATAGAGGATTTTATTTCCTTCTCTGTGACACCACCATGCTACTTTGGTCTATAGTGAATAATATTTACATTAGTATAGTATTGAGAATGCTGATTCTTTGTTTCTAAGTCTTAGAATCCACTGATAGGTAAAATTTCTCAAATATTTAAATCAGCCACTTCAAACAGGTAAAGGCTTTTTTTTTTGACCCGAGTCACTTACAAGCTGAGTGACTTCATCATCTTGATTGTGTGGCTAATTGCATGTAAAGCATTTAGTACAGGGAATCCATACATTTAAATTGAAATTATCTTTTGTCCTCCTCTAGATCTATGGAGAGAACAATACCTCCCCCATACATGATGTTTCTGCTTTTAAAGATCCACAGAACATCTTATTATGGGATAAATTACTATCCTAATATTAACAAGCAAATTTTAATGTTATTTCGTTTTTGAGAGCTCTGATCAATCTTTATCATTCTACAGCTTCCTATTTATCCAAACTTTTACAAGTAAAACCTTGCTCTGTCTTTCCCTAACTGCCAGAAAGATGTTTATGCAACCCTTCCACCTCTATCAGAAAGGGCCCCAACCCTACCACACATCTGGCTGTCATCTGTTCAGGCTGCTGCCCTGGCACTCTCTCCTCCCCACCCCAGTGATTTTCTAATCACGTGTGTAGGCAAGAGAGGAAAGGTGGGTTTCTTAGGCTACGTTTGCTCCTAAGTGGATCCTGAGACAGGTGATACACTGGAAAGCCGATGGCTGGCAGCACTGGTAGGGGAATAGAGAAGTGAGAGAGAAGGAGAGAAAGCCAATGGAACTTGGGTCATCACCACACCAGGCAACTAGGGCTCAATCCAGCCTGAGACCTCTGGAGTCAGTGTAGAACATGCCTTGGAGTCACCCCACCTGAGGGACAGGGAAGCTAGTATGTTTGCACTAGCCTTGCCTGAAGGTGTTCTTAGAGGCTTAAAGGCCTGGTGGACACAGTCTGCTCAGTGCATTGCCAAGCCTGCTTCCACAGCCAGAGAGAGCCCTTGGACCTCTAGAGAGTCCCTGTATTTGCAGTAGAATGCCTTTTGCGAGTGTGTTAGTTACCTACGGCTGCTGTAACAAATAACCACAAGTTTAGTGCTGTAAGACAACACAAATTTCTGGTCTTCCAGTGGAGGTCAAAAGTTTTTATGATTTGTTAGGAGAGTTGCATCCCTTCTAGAAGCTGCAGGAGACAAGTTCTAGAGGCCACCTGCGTTTCTAGGTTCATGCCCCTTTCTCTATCTTCAAAACTAGCAGCATAACACCTTCAACCTCCGGTTCCATTGTCACATCTCCTTCTCTGATTCAGATTCTGTTACCTCCCTCCTGTAAGGCCCCTTGTGATTCCATTGGGACCACTCAGTCAACCCAGGATACTGTTCCATCTCCACATCCTTCACTTAGTCATATCTGCTAAGTCCCTTTTGCCATATAAGGCAATAATCACAGGGTCTGGGATTAGGACATGGGTATCTTTTAGGGGGAACTATAATTTAGCCTATCACAAGGGATACAAGATTTTCAGATGCCCAGGGAACAGATAGCAGATAGGACATTGCAGGATAAATATGGTTTATTAGTCTTCAAATAATTCATGGAGAGAAAAACCAGGCACTTCATAAATAACCGTTACTTTTATTCTGATAACAAAGACTGCCATCTCCCAGGTCTGCTGCAATATTGCACAACATAACAAGGGGACATCTCATTTTTATTTTAGCATTAGATTTCAAATGTTTTGTGCCACAAGATCACAGAAAAAAACAGAATGCCTGAATTTCAAGTTCTTGTCTTTCATGGGGAAACAAAAAGCCTCAAGACAATTACATCTTATTTTAGGGGCCCATCTAATTTCAAAAAGTTTCATCAAAAGCAAAAAACATGTTTTCCTGGGGAACAGCACAGTTCTGTTTATGAAAACACAAGTAGCAAGCGGCCATATGGGTGTTAGAAAATACAGAGAGATGAAAGTCAGAGTAAAGACTTTGCCTGCCTTGATAGACTTCTGCAAGAGGAACCCATCACTCCCAAATCAGGAAAACTTAGCACTGGCCAAAAAGAATGAGGATGGTTAAGGAGGAGGGAGAGAAACCCTCCCAAACAGTCACCAACAAGGACAGCTGTCCTTTACTGTTTTTTCTCTCTCATTCCTTTGTCATGGGGCTTGAAGAGAATTATTTCCATCATTTTCTTTTTTTAGTTCCAGAATAATCCATAGAGTAATTTATTTCTACAATAATGTACTGAGTGCCTCATATAGATAAAGGTCTTATACTAGGTGTGGAAGTTCAGAGGTAAGCCAGAATTGGGCTCTCTGCTCAAGCTGATCAGTCCAGTTTGAGTAGATACAGGTCAACACAACATTTCAGAACATTGTGATACCTGCCATTTGTGGGAGATTGAATTCTTGGTCCCAAATTCTTCAACACCCAGAACTAGCATTACATTCCCAACTCTTAGCCTGGTCTCTTGAAGGACAGAGATACTTCCCTCCCCCTTGCCTTTAGGTATAGCCACGTGACTTGCTTTGGCCAACAGAATGTTAGCAGATATGATGCAAGCAGAGGCTTGAGATGCAGTTGTTCTACTGAGCTCATCTCTTTGCACTCTGGGGCATTGCCACAAGGAGAATACAGATACTGCTTTTCCAGCCTGGGCCTCAAAATGAGGCAGGCAAGTTCACCACTTTCCCTGGGTAGCTGCTGGGCCCCAGGAAGCTGAGAAACATGTCAAGCAGGACTGAATTCGACCTGCAGCTTGCAGCCTGAAGTTTGGAACCTGGAACCTGGGTACCAGCCTAGCCCACTCTAGTTGTAACCAACCCACAGAACTGGGAGCATAAAAATAGATGATTGCTGTTTAAAGCCACTGAGTTTGGGGATGGTTTGTTATGCAGCATTATGGGGGTAATAACTGCCTGATACACTGTTATAAAAGTCAGGGATATGGGAGCCCGGAAGGTAGAAGAAGGGAAAATTATCACTGAATACTCAGAGAGCCAAGAGCTAGTTGAGAAATGAAAATATAAGAAGGTGCAAAAAAAGAGTAGAAATAAATAATCTTACCATAATAGTGCCCTGACTTCTTATTTAATGAAAGACCTTTTTCCAAACACCAGGTCACCATCAGTACTAGAGAAGGGAAAGAAGATGCACTTGGGACTTCTTCCCCATGGGTCCCTCTCAGTGACACCACCTCCCTGCCACCTCTGCTCTGGGTTTAAAAGATGTCTTCTAGAAATGAATCAGAAAGGAATTACAAACTAAAAAGTTTCATTTTTTAAAAAAGCAGAATGCCCATAACTTTTTTTCATCTTTTACTATCTGTATGTGGCAATCGTCTCCTTGCACAGTTTGGCACAAAGGACTTTAAATGAGCAAAAAGAAAAGCAGTGTGCTATAGAAATGTGTGGTCCAGTGTCAGGCACAGTGGTGGATGCTATATTTTTGTTGCAATGAAAATATCCCAGCCTCTTTGAGACTCAGTAGCCTCAACTGAAAATGTGGAAACTAAGCTGACAACCACTAACAGAAAATGTTACAATCCTATGACTGGATGAAATCTCAAAAAATAAGTTGGAAATAATCTTGCAAAGTCCCCTCAAAGCAGAGCATATAGGGACTATTATCCTTTTATAGGTTTTCTACTGCTTAGACTTGAGTTTCAGTGAGACAAGTATATAAAAATTCTTCTCAGATAATATTTCCAAAACACTTACCTTCATCAAAACTACATCGCAAGCACATTAAAAATAAATAAGGTAAGAGGTCCATGCCAAGATTTGCATGCAAATATGAAGCTGTGAGAAGTCATGTATATTAAAATAAATCTATGTGCTAGGATCCCTGAAATATTTTTTCTATTGTTAAGAGGTGAGTCCTTTCAAGGTCAAATTATAGCTTTGTGTGTAGCATTTGATACCTCTGGCTTACTATCTTCCATCACCCAAGAGCAAGCTAGAGATAAGCCTCTCCTATGCTACACCCATGCCCACCCACCCCCAGAACTAGGCAAGAAATAAAAAAAGACAGTGCTTGAAAAGCTCAGCCCAGTTAGCCCTGAAGAGTTCTGTTGTGATTTCCTGCTTTCTCTGTACCTTCCAAGCTCCGCATCTTGGGTCAGCATGTTTCTCAAGCTAATCACACTCCGAAAGAGGTGTCAAGACTTTCCTTTCTTATCAAGCCTTCTAGCTCAAGTACTGAAAGATGCAGAGTACCCGTGAGTAGAGAAAAAGTCATTTTGGAAAGGTTTTTAAATATGCCTTGCTATTCACCTAGAGCCAAATTGTTTTATGTGGGTGGATGGCACAACCCCTCCTTTGGTTCCTTCTTCAGATAACCTCTTCAAGATGAGACTTCACAATTTAATCTAGCAACTGACCACCAACCATATCAATGGCAGAAAAATAGAAGCAATAGGACTTAGTGCCCTGAATTGACTAAAACTCAGGGCAAAGGTTCTTTGTTTGTTCATCTTGCAAGGAGAACAAACTTGGAAATAAAAAACCCTGCTATCCTCTGCTGTGAAGGCATCTCTGGGGAAATAAAGATGACTGAGCAATTTTATGTTACACAGTTTAGCACAGAGGGTGGCTTCTTTCTGTTCTTTCCCACTTGGCTTCTTTGCTTCTGAATAAAAGTGCCCCTATTATTATAGGCGAGGCCAGAGCTCCTGGGTTCAAACATCTGAAAATAGTAGCATGTGACTCCGGACAATTCTTTGCAAACATGAGCCCATATCTTTGTACTCCAATCTATGAGATGAGTTTCAAGTAAGTAAACAGAGCCTGAAATGTAGGAAGCACATTTGTATGGGCAGGGGCTTGTATCATTGGAGGACCAGCTAGAGATCAGACCCCGAAGAGGTGGGGTCTGCCTCTCGGCACATCCCTCCCTCTCTAAGAATCCAGCTTCCCTCCAGCCCTCTCTCCGTTCCTGCTCTCAAGAATTACCCTCTAATTTTTTTAAACAACTAGTTATATAAAATTTATACTTAAATAAAATGTGTCAGGGTCTCCCTCATTACATTCCTACTCTGCATTTTCTGCCTAGCATTTCCCACTCTCAATCCTCCCTTAAAGCAACCCACCGGACAGGCAAGGGAGTATAGTAGAAGGAGCGGCAGATCCGAAGCCAAGCTCTGGGTCTCACTTTGCCACCTAGTGGCCACATGGTCCTTGGCAACTCACCTTCCGAACTGCACGTTCAGTTGAGATATTGGGATAACCTTAGAAGATGCAACTTCTAATTGATAGTCTCTCTCTAACCTTTGAACACTTACACTGTTTCCATCTTTTGCCATCCAGGGCTTGGCTGAGGTCAGGATTCAAGAGCATGAGCTAAGCCTCTAAGTGGCAAAGACAAACTAGCAAATTGCCTAACATCAGGAACCGGAAAGAACCACCCGGTAGCACTGAGCTTAGCAGTAAAGCCAGAGCAAAGGCACAATTTAAAGGATGCTAGGTTTGTGATCCAGGAAGATGAACAGCTGGCTGAGACAACAGACCATGGGAGAGACAACTTCAAACAGAGCCTTGTAGTTGTATCTGCGACCAACCAAAAGACCCTGTTTACTTGAGGACATCAAACTGGAGACTTATTTAGATTGAGCTATGGATGTTCTGTTGAACTAAGGAAGGAAAGGATTTTTGACTGAGGAAGAAGACCAATTCTGTAATTTTGTTCTGAATGTGTTTTCTACCCTGAGATTCCTTATCCATCAGGGAAATAGATCCTTGTAACTTTGAGCAGCTGGCTGAGAGTGCGATGGAAAATTTATATAAAGCTGGGGCTCTGAGGAGACCTAAGGGATAAAGTTATATCCCCACGGCTGTAGTTTTATCAATTTTTATTTCTTGTCTGGTAGTTATGGATGCGACGAGCCATGAATACAAAAACGCTTCTGTTTGGAGGTGCTGCTGGCATTTTCTTACAAAGAGAATAATTTTCTTCTAAAAATAACAGCTAGACCATTGACCACTCACAAAGTTAGAATCTACCCAGTTGTGGCTCTAGCCATTCCACATTAAGTCAAAGGGGCAACATCTGAAGCTCTCCTATCACTCTTGCATTGATGCTGGTTTGGTACACAATCATGTGAACAAATGAATAGAATGGCTTTTAAGGACGGCAACACCAAATTGTCTGCTTCCACAGCCATGTACAAAGTGGCCCAGGTCTTGGTTCTTCCAGGGTAACGCATTGTAAGCTCTTTGAAATCATGTAGGAATATTCCTTTAGGTGGGGAGGTTGGCAATAAAAAAATTGGTTTTGCAGTTTACAGGTTGGAAAAATGATGGTTGAGTATTTCAGATTGTTGTTTTGTTTAGTATTTCAACCACGGAATCATAGTAAGTCATTTGCTAGGGAATTAACTAGGTTATCTTTCTTGGAGAGAAGTAGAAATGTTTTTAGATTTAAAAATAATATTATAGACAAGCCCCGACCAAGAAGATGGAGTATAAAGATTTGGGAAGCTGTCACCCATCAGAAACTACGAACAACCAGCAAGAACTGGCAGAAACATCTTTCTCAAAGCTTCAGAAAACAGTTAAAGTATAGCAATAGCAGAGTGAGTGCTGAATGAAGATTAAGGCTCCTTAAAAACAGAAGGGACTTCTGGTCAGCCAAAATGAGACACTGGAGGATGTTGTTCCCCCACAAAATCTTCGATCAACAAACATGGTTTTTGAACAGCAAAAAATTGGCAAAGCTATCTTCCTAAAAACTCTGGAGAAACTGTAAAGGGTTGTAAGTAACTGGGCAACTCAGCAAGTGCGAAATCAAGAAAATGCAGCTTTAAAAAGGATAGCCGCTCATGGCAGCCTGACAATTGTGAATTTGTAAGCTAATAAATCCCCTTTGTAAAAGCCAATCCATTTCTGGTATATTGCATTCCAGCAACATTAGCAAACCAATTCTGGGACTATATCAGAGAGCTAAGCCTTTAAAATGTTAAAATGTACAATGTGCAATAAAAGATTACAAGATAAACAAAGACATAGGGAATGATGGCCCATCCAAAGAAACAAGATAAAAATCCAAAACTATCAAGGAAGAAGACCATACTTTTAACATAGTAAACAAAGACTTTAAAAATGTGATCCTCAACATGCCCAAGAAAATAAAGAAGAAAAGAACTAAGGCTATGTCCTAGTTTGAAAAGGTTTATGTACCCTAGAAAAGCCATGTTTTAATCCTAATCAACCTTGTGGGAGCAGCAATTTCTTCTAATCCCTATTCAGTACTGTATGTTGGAAAATTTAATTAGCTTATCTCCATGGAGATGTGACTCAATCAAGTATGGGTATTAAACTTGATTAGGCGGGTCTTGATTGGTTTTACGGGAATCCTTGAAAAGAAGAAGCACTTTGGAAAAAGCTAGAGAACAAGAGAGAAAGCCACAAGATTCTGAGAGAGCAGAAAAGGACAACAGAACGTTTAAGAACCACAAAGCAGAGCATTTACCAGCCAGTGACTTTTGGAGATGAAGAAGGAAAATGCCTCCCAGGGAGCTTCATGAAGCAAGACACTTGGAGAGGAAGCTAGCAGATGATGCTGTGTTCGCTATGTGCCTTTCCACTTGAGAGAGAAACCCTGAACTTCATCGGACTTCTTGAATCAAGGTATCTTTCCCTGGATGTATAGACTTGCTTTAATTGGGACATTTTTCATGGCCTTAAGAACTGTAAACTGGTAACTTATTAAATTCCCTTTTTAAAAGCCATTCCATCTCTGGTATATTATATTCTGGCAGCTAGCAAACTAGAACAGACTATCAGGAAAACAATGAATGAACAATATGAGAGTCTCAATAAAGAGAAAATTTTAAAAAGAAACCAAACCGAAATACTAGAGTTGAAGACGACAAGAACTGAAATTAAAAATTCCCTAGATGGTTTCAACAGCACACTGGAGCTCCTAGGAAAAAGAATTGGTGTACTTGAAGATAAGATATCTGAAATGATTCAGACCTAGGAACAGAAAGAAAAATGTAAAGAGGTAACAGAATCTAAGAGAGCTGTGGGATGCCATCAAACTGAAAATGGGAAAAACACAAACAGAAAAATGCCCAATCAAATGGTAGAATGCCAAGGACAAGGGTGGGGGGAGTTCTGAAAGCTGCAAGAGATGAAAACAACATGTTACCTACAATGGAGCCAAGCTAAGAATGAGTGCCAATTTCTCATCAGAAACTGTGGAGGCAAGAAGGCAGTGGGATGAAATACTTAAAATGCAGAGAGAAAGCAACTGCATCCAAGAATTTTATATCAGGTGAGACTATCTTTCAAAAATGAGAAAGAGATTAAGACATTTTCAGATAAACAAGAGCTGAGGAAGTTCACGACCACTAGACCTGCCCTACAAGCATGGCTAAAGGGAGTTCTTCAGACTGGAGGGAAAGGACACTAGACAGTGGATCAAAGCAGCATGAAGAAATAAAGACCTCCAGTAAAGGTATCCATGTGGGTAATTACAAACACCAGTATTATTGTATTGTTTTATGATACATAATTCCACTTTTTACTTCCCACAGGTTTTAAAATTTAAATGCATAAAAAGTAATGATAAATCTATGCTTTGGGACAATGTATAAGATATAATTGACAATAAGGACAATGAAACAGTGGCAGGACAGACGGGTATAGGAACAGTGTATGTTTATTCTATGGAGGTTAAACTGGTATCAAATCAAACATGACTTAGGTATACAGGATGCTAAATTTATAACCTATGGCAACCACAAACAAAATATACAAAAAGTATATTAGTACATTACAAAAATCAAATAAATATGAAAATAGGCATAAATGAAAGAATTTAAGGGCACAAAAGGGATAAGACAGGAAGAACAAAAGCAAAGTGTCAGAAGAAAGTTGTGTATTAAGGCTAGTTACTTTAAATGTAAATGGGTTAAGCTGTCCAGTCAAAAGGGAGAGGTTGGCAGAATGATATAAAAGAATAACCCAACTATCTGCTCTTTACAAGAGATTCACCGTAAATTCAAAACATACATAGGCTGAAACTGAAAGGATGGGAAAAAACATACCATACAAATATTAACCATAATTCAGCTGGGGTAGCTGAATTAACATCAGATAAAATAGACTTTCAGTCAAAAATTGTTACAAGGGATAAAGAAGGGTACTGATACTGATAAAGAGGACAAATTTTTTAAAAAATAATAATTTTAAATATATATGCACCTAAAAGCAGAGCCCAAAAATACATGAAAGAAATATTGATAGATCTGAAGGGATCTAGACCCTTCTATAATAATAGTATTAGTGTAGAAATAGAGACATTAGTTCACCATATTTAATAATGGATAGAACATTTAGGCAGAATATTAATAAAGAAATAAAAGGTTAAAATGATACCATAAACCAACTAACCTAACAGACATGGAGAACACTTCACCCAACAGCAACAAAATACATATTCTTCTCTAAAATATGTAGACAGTTATCCAAGATAGACCATATCATTAGTTCAGAAGTTTCAATAAATTCAAAAATATTGAAATCATACAATGTATCTTCTCCAGCTACAATGGAATGAAGCTAGAAATCAATGAGAGAGGAAAGACTGGAAAATTCACAAATGTGTAAAAATTGAACGACATTATTAAACAACTAATGAGCCAAAAGAAAATCACAAGGTAATTTAGGAAATATCTTGAGGCAAACCAAAACAATACATACCAAAACTTATGGGATGAAGCAAAGGCAGTACTGAGGGGGAAAATTACAGCTCTAAATGCTTACATTGAAAGAGAAAAGAGATCTCAAATCAGAGATCTAATCTGACAACTGAAAGATCTAGAAAAAGAAGAGCAAATTAAACCCAAATTGAGAGAAGGAAGGAAATAATAAAGATTAGAGTAGAGATAATGAAATAGAGAATTAAATTTAGTTGATTCTAAACTAAACCAAAAGTTTGTTCCTTCAAAAGAGCAATAAAATTGACAAATCTTTAACAAGATCAACAAACCTTGGTTAGTAGCCTCCTACTTCCTTCAGATTTGACCTAAATAGTATACCAAGAAAGAGAGTTTAAAGATATGGAAAAAAAAAGGGTAGCTGCCGTGGCTCAGCAGGCAGAGCTCCAACCTGCCATGCTGGAGGTCTGGAGTTCGATCCCTGGTGCCTCCTGCCCATATGCAAATTAAAATAAATAAATAAATAAAAGATATGAAAAAAAAATAGACTTAAGTGTAAAGCCTAAAAAACAATTTTTTTTAAATCTCAAATTCATTCTTCTCTTTTAAAATGAAGTATTTGGAAGACAGCAACTGGTGACAATCAATTCTATTGTCCAACAACAGAGAACATATACTACGGTAAAACTCCAAAGAGTGCCAAAAGATATTAAGTGCAAAGTTAAACCTTAAGGACTAAAAAAGGGTCAAGAACTGTCAAGACAATATCAGCAAAGCAGAAGAAATTTTGAATCGTTGCCAGCCTCTGAGACCATCTTTTAAGACAGGACTCCTGTTGGGAAACTAGACCAGTGAGCTTCCAACCTGGGACCACAAACATACGTCATTAAGACAGCTTAAGTGCTTGAAATAACAAGACACAAAATTCTAAGAACTGCATTGTGCTTTTTTGGGGCCATGGTCTGGGGGGGTTTGGGCCATGTCATGTTAGTCCCACCTCCCTGACCTCTAGGAGAGGAGGCGCAGCAGGAGATTGAGTTCAGCCATATGGGCGCTGGGTCCACAGCTCACGCATATGTAATGAAACCCCATATAAACTCAGAGCACTGGAAGCCTGGGTGAGATTCCATGATTGAGAAGACACATGTCTGTGCTGGAAGGGTGAACACGTTCCAACTCCATGCAGAGAGCACACGGAAGGTTGTATTTGAGACCCTCCCAGGTGCATCTCTTCTTTTGGCTCCTTATCTGTATCCTTTCAGTATAACTAAAACCACAACCACAAGTATACCACTTTCAGCAAGTGCTGTGAGTCATTCTAGAGAATTCTTGAACCTGGGGCGGGGACACCCCTGGATTGGTAGGCAGTTGGCCAGAAGTGCAGCCCCTGAGCTTCCAGCGGGGGTCTGAAAGCAATCTTGTAGACTTGCTGGCCCTTAAGTCTGACCTAACTCCGAGTGGGGTCAGAACCAAGTTGCATCGTATCTGGTATGTGATTTCATTTCTGCCGACATAGTTGGTGTCAGAAGTTTGTGTAGCCTACTTACCGCCACAACAAGTTACCACAAACTTAGTGACTCAAAACAACACGAAATCATATCTTACGGTTCTGGAGGTCAGAAGTCGAAATGAGTCTCAAAGCCCGTCAAGCTGTGGGCAGGGCTGGCTCCTGGAGGCTTCAGGGGACGCTCCATCGCGAAGACCCATCCCTCACGCCTTCCAGTCTCCAGAAGCTGCCTGCACGCCTTCCTTCCCGACCACATCACAGCCACCCTCTGCCTCCTCCTTCACGCAGCCTTCTCAGGGCTCCTGCCTCCCTCTTGTAAGGCCCCTTGTGATTGCATGGAGCCCACCTGTGTAGCCCAGGACAACGGCCACACCTCAGAACCCTTAACTTAATCAC
>PVIY010045717.1:0-18892 GCA_004026745.1 Myrmecophaga tridactyla | reverse complement strand
GTCAATGGCTGAGAGATTCCAAACAGAGTCGAGAGGTTATCCTGGAGGTTATTCTTATGCATTAAGTAGATATCACCTTGTTGCTCAAGATGTAGCAGAGAGGCTGGAGAGAACTGCCTGAAAATGTAGAGCTGTGTTCCAGTAGCCATGTTTCTTGATGATGATTGAACAATGATATAGCTTTCACAATGAGACTCTGCGAATGTGAAAACCTTGTGTCTGATGCTCCTTTCAGCTACTATATCAACAAAAGAGTAGAACATATGGAATAAAAATAAATAGTAGGGGGAACAAATGTTAAAATAAATTTAGTTTGAAATGCTAGTGATAAATGAAAGCAAGGGGTAAGGGGCATGGTATGTATAATCTTTTTTTCTCTATTATCATTTTGTTTCTTTTTCTGATGTCTTTTTATTTCTTTTTCTAAATCGATGCAAATGTTCTAAGAAATGATGAATATGCAACTATGTGATAATATTAAGAAATTCTGATTGTATATGTAGAATTGAATGATATCTTAATGTTCTTTTGTTAAGTTTTTTAATTAATAAAAAAGAATCCCCCAAGATTGTAGCAGCATCAGAATCCAAGAGAAAATGTGGCATATTGCCAAATTGTTGTTGAAATTCTAGCATCCAAAATCATGACACAATAAGTTCCCAATGTTTAAGGAGCCATTGTTCAGTGGTTTTCATAGAAACCAAGGAAGATAAGAGTTTTGATATTGGAAAGTGAGGTGCTGCTATTACAAATGCTAAAAAGTGTTGAAATAGCTATAGAATTATGTAATGGGCAAAAATTGGAAGCATTTTGAGGCACCTGATAGAAAAAGCCTATATTGTTTGAAAAGGCTTGTCAGTAGAGATATGAACATTGTGGTAGTTTGAAGTTGTTATGTACCCAGAAAAGTTCATGTTCTCTTACTGTGGGTGCAGACTCATTGTAGGTTGGGATTTTTTTTTAACATTTTTTATTGCAAAAAATAACATATGTACAAAAAAGCAATAAATTTCCTAGTACATTTTAATGGTAGTTATAGAATAGAGTTCAAAGTCTGGTATGGGTTACAGTTCCACAAATTCAAAACTTTCCTTCTAGCTGCTCCAAGACACTGGAGACTAAAAGGAAATATCAATATAATGATTCAGTAGTCCTACTAATTTCTTAAATCCTAACATCTCTGTTATAACTCCTCCTTCTCCTTTGATCCTCCTCCCAATCTTTAGGGATATTTGGGCTATGCCCATTCTAACTTTTCTTTATTTTTAAAAGGGGTGTCAACAGTATGGGATGGGGGGAAGGAACTGATTAATGTTCTTGGAGAGACTGGCACTTCTGGGCTTCAGGAGTTATTTGGCCTAGGAACCATCTGAGGGTTTTAAATTTCTGGAAAATAAACAGTGCATGAAACTTTTGTAGGATCTCAGATAGAGCCCAGGGAGTTCTTTAGGGTTAAGAGGAATGATGTTGGCTGGGGGTTGGCAAACCATGGCTATTAGCAATGTCTACATGAAGCTTGCATAAGAGTAGTCACAGGAATAGCCTCTTGATTCTATTGGAACTGTCTTGAGCCTCTGACACTTTATTTTGTTACATTTATTTCCCCCTTTTGGTCAGGAAGTCATTGTAGAGCCCATGAGCTAGACTCATCCCTGGGAGTCATTGTCTCCCAGTGCCAGGGAAACTCATACCTCTGGAAATCATGTCATATGTAGCAGGGAGGGTAATGGTTTTACTTGCAGAGTTCAGATTACAAAGAGAGAGAGGGGCCACATCTGGGCAACAAAAGAAGTTCTCTGGAAGTAACTCTAGGCATTATTATAGGTAGGCTTAGCTTCTCCACTCCAGAAATAAGTTTGATAACAGCAAGCCTCAAGCTCAAGGGCTTGGCCTGTTAACTTGGGAGTCCCTAATATTTGAGACAGTATCAGGGATATCCCAGGTAGATAAGTTTAATAGTTCCATATTTTTTCTCTAGTTCCTCATGGGCCTTCACCAACACTTTTTAATTCATTATCTTCTCAACATATTCTTGGATATATCTGGGAATTAGATTAAGCTATACAGAATTACAAGCCCTCATTCCCATTCTGGGCTCTGTGTATTTGGGTTGTTTAAATGAACTATCCAGAAAGGTTGAGTTAAATTGTGTGCTACAGAAAATTTAGGTCTTGAACAAAATAAGACTCTTCTCTTTTGGTCTCAGATGGTAGATGAAGTTCTAAAATAAAGACACTTATCCTTTACCCTGTGTGTTAGTTTGCTAGCTGCTGGAATGTGACATACCAGAACTGGAATGGCTTTTACAAAAGGGGAATTTAATAAGTTACAAGTTTGCAGTTCTAAGGAGGTGAAAGTGTCCACCAACAAGAGTTGTTTACCCTCGCTCAAGAATGGCCAGTGGGTCAGGAACCCCTCTGTCAGCTGAGAAGTCACATGGCTGGCCTCTGCTGGTCCTTTGTTCCTGGGCTTTGTTGCTTTCACCCTTTGTTCCTGTGGGTGTTCCTCAGTTTACTTCTCCAGGGCTAGCTTCCATCTCTTGGCTTCCCTTGTCTCTCTCTAGGTTCTGCCTTGCTTAACATGGCAATGTCTGCTGGGCTCCAAGCATCTCCAAATATCCATGTCTCTGTTCTCCATGTATCCACATCTGTGTCAGCTCTACTGTGAACTTTCTGTCAGCTCTGACGCTTCTTTCATTTCTGTCTCTCCAAAATGTTTCCTCTTTTAAAGGATTCCAGTAAAGTAGTCAAGACCGACCTGGAATGGGTGGAGTCACATCTCTATTTAATCAAAAGTCCTAGAGACTGAAACATATAGCTCGCTGTTTGTTGTGGTTGTTGTTGTTAAAAGAAAGGAAAATAAGAAAGTATGCATTGTATACTTAGTTTTACAAAAGGAAACACAGAGAGGATAAATCATAAACTATTAAATTTGGTTGCTACATGGCTAGATGAAACTGGAGTATAAAGGATAGAAGAAAGGGTGACACTATACTTAGCAGATCTTCTCCTGTAATTTTGACATTTGGAACCATGTGAATGTTTTACATATTCAAACAATAAAATTAAATCAACAGAGGGCACACGGGTGGTTCAGTGGTAGAATGCTCACCTTCCATGTGGGAGACCTGGCTTCATTCCCGGACCATGCAACCAAAAACAAAAAAAAATCAGCACGCGTGAAAAAATTAAGTTGAGCTTAGCTGTACTTCAAATGAATAAAATTGCAACACTAAAGGATACAGAAGAAGTAACAAATAATTCAAGAAACCCTTGAAAACAGTTCTTTCATAATATGTTGTCATAATGACAATAATAACTGCAAATAAATCTAGTTCTAATAGTTTTTAAAATTGGTAATGGTGTAATCATCATGAAATAATTTTATTCATCTTGTAGGATTAGATTAAGCAAATAAGTAAATTCTAAGAAGCTGTTTGAATTCAGGGCTCCCAAATTGCTGGAGAAAGATGGAAGAAACATGGAATTGGGAAGCACAAAGGAAATCTTTGCTTTGGAGTGGCATTACAGTTCTTCTGATATATTGGCCTGAACCTTTAACATATAAAATTTTCCCTCTGTACTGAAAAGTACCAGATAGCAGTGATACTTGAATAGCAATGAACACAACTAGTAATAAAATATTGGTTTTAAAATGGGGATTGTAAATAGAGAAGGAGTTTTAGAAAAACCTCATTTTGCCAACATCAAAATTATTATTGATAGAGGGAAAATTCATCATGGAAACCAAGATTACTGGGTTAGTAATAGGATATTTATAAGTCTCAAACAAACCCTCCCTTATTAATTACAAAGGGAGGAATACTAACTTTACAGTGGAGAAATCTGGTGGTTAACAAGTTAAACAGAGAATTACGCTCACTCACCATAGTGCTCAAAGAATAATGAGTCACTTAGAAAACTTGCCAAAAATGAATAATTTGAATATAATCGTACGGAAACATCAAGGAATCCAAATAAAGGCTCATTTTACAAAACAAATAACTGGTACTCTGAAAAATATAAAAATATTTTGAAAGGAAAAGAAAAGCTGAAGAACTGATTAAACTTAAGCAAAACTAAAGAGACAAAACAAAAATACAGTTTGTGATGGTGGATTGGGTCAAGGCAATGGGCTTGAATTGCTATTAAGCTCACTGTCAAGAAAAAATGAAGAAATGTGAATATGAAATTGATATTAGATAATAATTTTTCCCTTTAAAATTCCCTAATTTGAACATTTAGCTGTAACCATATAAACAAATATCCTTTTGTTATAATCTTTATACTAAACATTTGAAGTTAAAGAAGGAAAATATTCATTTATACTGGGTGAAGGGCGATGAGCTGACTTTGCACTTTTTTTGCAACTTTTCTGAATTTGAAATTAATTTAAGGTGAAAATATCTAGGCTGAAAATTTAGAAGAGCAGAATAGAATTTTCTGTCAACTACTGGCACTGAAGTATTGAATATATGTCATATTAAGAGTCTCTTTAGGATAAAAAAATTTTCATTTCTTGACATAATACTTTAAAAGTACAGTTTTTCCTCCAAACTTTTCCCTAGTAAATGACCATAAATAACATGTTAAACTGAATAAAATATGCCAATTATAAACCAGGTTAACTAACTAAATTGATACATCTAAAAGTTTGATAATCCTTAAACTGTTTTATATGACTTTTGTCTCTCTTGAGATGTTTAAAATAGCTCTATGTAATAAGTGGTAATAAATGTTACTTTTGATATAGTATACTTAAGATAAAATATCATCTAAATTATAATGAATTTTGAAATTCCAGAGTCAATATTTTTTCATATTGGTGTATACAACATTTTTTATATTAAGACTGCATGGAAGATATTATATCTTTATAGTCTATATTGTTTGTTTAGCATGAGCATAATGAAAGTTCACAGTCCTGCTTTTGAGCACTGAATCATGATTAAGTAAATGAAACGTAAATGCAGACAATGAAAGAGACAAAAACTTCTCTCATCCTGGGCAAAGGTCATTTATTAAGGTACACTGAATACATTCTGATGGTTGCTGCTTAAGAAAAGCATTTCTGCATCTTCAAAAGTAAATTCCAACTCACAGAAATAAAATTATTTCATGTAAGAAGCAAGATATTTGCAACATAATTAAATTCAATATTCCCATTTCAACCCAAATCACTGTCTAAATATACAATACTTTACATACAATTTGATAGACAGTCTATCAAATTATGAACTGCTTCCAATGTACTTGAACTTGCAACTTAAAGGTACTTCCCATCCACTCTGAGGAAGGGAAGGCAGCTTACTTGCACTGGCTCCCCCTTTGGCAAGCTGGACAGTATAACTACCCTTCAAGCCCTACAGATGCCAGCAGTAGATATAGGAGTTGATGGACAGGCTAGGAGGGATTACCTGGAATGTGACAGATGGGTATTAATGTTGCTGGGGACCCAGCAACAGGAAAGATTCTTAGCCAAGAGTGCATCTCAGTATCAGAACCCTTAGAACTCCAGGAAACATGTAGGCTTCAACAACAGATATCTTCCCCACCATAATGGATACAGACTAAAAATCAAGGTCCTCCTAAATTATTTTGATCAGATCTTTCATTCTGAAATTCTGCAACAATGGTTTCCCAATTCAAACTACCTAAATCAATGCTGCCATGTTATTACTAGAGTTTCCTATTCTTCCCTCAAACCTACAAAATATCTCATGGTGATGGGATCCTAAAATCTGCAATTTTTCAAAACACTCAGGTGACTCATCCACACTATAATTTATAAACCACTGAATTATGCTCCACTTGCCCTTGAGGAATTATGTCCTTGGGGATTTATTTATGGAAATTTCTAGGAGGATCTAAATTCTCTTTCAAGAACCATATAAGTACCTCATAGCAAATAAATTGATACCTTTATTCTGAATGAGAGGGAAAAATGTAAAAAAAAAATGAAAGTTCACTGTGAATAAAAATTGGAACATTAGTGAATAAAAATTTGAAAGCCAATGAAACAGAAAATAAGGACAAAAACATGTCTATATACAAGAATGCTTTATTACATTCACATTTCAAACTGAAAGGTAATTGAAATGAAAAGATAATTCTATAACTAATTTTATATTCTAGTAATAGCTTAAGAGAGGTATATTATTTCATGGAATTTCTCACCCTTGTGTTTCCTTTTCCACCTTTTTTACTTGACACTTACAGGATGCTAAACTAAATGTTAAGACACAAAGACTGCAGATGTGATTGCAATTTAGCTCACTGAAAGAAACTGTGAGACACTGATGATCGATGCTAATTTCTTACAATCTGCTCAAATTTTGGCAGTAATATGAATAAATCCTACACAATGTTGTTATGCTACATTAATTATTTTCCCTTATTTTTCTCAAATATGCCACACATGTGAATTTAATGGATTCCTTCAGATAACAACAAATAAAGGATTCCGCCAAACATGTGAATGCAATTTTTCTACTGGAGGATATATACCTACAATACATTACTAATGGTAACAGATTTATCTATTTACCACTAGAGCAATGCACTGTGGTATCGCTTTTTTTTTTTTTTTTTTTTTTTTTTTTTTTTTTTTTTTTTTTTTTTTTTTTTTTTTTTTTTTTTTTACCTTTTTCCATTCCCTTTATCATTGTTAAACTTTTCAAGTGAATGGGGATTTCCACAAATAAATATTTTCATTATCAGGAAATTTTCTTAATCCTTAAGATTGATGAGAAATATACCAATACATGCTTTCTATAATATGTTCTTATTCTGCTTTTCAGCAATTAGAATATTGGGCATGAGATATATCGGGTAATAAATCCAGTGAGGAAGACAGCGGAGGACAGTTAATATATAAGCTTAGTCAGACTTGAATTTAACTTGCTATTGCCACCTACTAGCTCTGAAATCTTTGACAATAGGTATCTCCAAACTTCAATAATTTCATCTGTCACAATTGAAATATTAATGCTTATGCTAGAGGGCATTTATGATTATTAAAATATGCAATGTTGGGGTGCAAGGGTAGTTCAGTGGTAGAATTCTTGCCTGTCATACGGGAGAACCGGGTTTGATTCCCAGTTCATGCACTTCCCAAAAATCAAACAAGCAAAAACAATCAAACAAACAAACAAACAAAAAAAGCGAAGCAACCAAAAATTCAACCAATAGTGATGCAATAACGGGACTCACATGGAAAAATAATGAAATGTGACCCTGCCATACAGCATACAAAAAAAAAAATGCAATGTTTGCAACAACTGTTAGAGTTTTCTGTGTTTTATAAGCAGCAAATTAAATCTTACGAAGATCATAAGACATTTGATAATAGATAATAGAAGTAAATTGAATTTGAATTAATTTAAATAAATTAGGGGGCCAACAGGGGAAATAATCATCTTGTAGATGACCTGGTCATAGTAAAACACTTTATTGGTATAATTAAATGGAAGGCAACAAATCAGGGAGCATACTAAAGCTAAAAATCCTGGAGAGGAAATAGTCACTAAGGCTCTCCCTTAGGATCCTAGGCTCTCTATTTTTATGTCCATTCTTGTCATTATGCTAGAAGGCGTTAAAAAACTCCTGATGAATTGACTCTAAAAGGAGTGATTGAGGCATTAAAAAAAGAAGAATTTTGTTGTAAATCATTTAGTGATGAAACTTGAAGGAAGAATTTCGTTGTAAATCAATTAGTGACGAAACTTGCAATATCTTGGTCTTTAAAGGGGCTATGGTCAGATTTGAAATTTCTGGTGATTCTGCTAACACATTAGCCAGTAATAAACTGTAATTTTTTAAAGCAAATCATATAATAATGTCCTATGCATTTCTACATGCAATGCAGAATTAGGGTTACTAAGAGTATACAACACATCTTTTGAAAATTTAAAAATAAGATATTTGAAATGGAGAAAACTGGAGCCTGAATTTCTATGAGAAAATAATTAATGAAAATTTTTATTCATTTTAGAGTCCTTTTGAGGGAGAGAAATGCCAAGTACTTAACATTTGCTACTAGAAAATATAAACCCCCAAATCTCCATTCTTTAACAGTTATGATTTCACTTATTGCTTTATTAAAGTCCAATCTGCACTGTTGGCATGGGTTTTTCTCTTAGCTTGCCTGATCTACTATCACAAACACCACAAATTGGTTTTGCTTAAACAGCGGATTTATTGACTTGAATTTCGGAAGGTAGAAGTTCAAAATCAACTTATTAGCAAAGCTGGGTTTCTCCCTGAAGATTGCGGCTCTCTAGGGCTGTCTCCCAATAATACTTGGAGTTTCTTGGCTTGCATTTCTACCTCCTGTCATATGGCAATGCCCTCTCCTTTCCTAGCTTTTGTGACTTCCTGGCTCACTTTATAAGGCCTCCAGTAATCCAGGTTAAGACCCACCCTCATTCAGTGGGATCACACTTTAACTCAAAATAACATCTTCAACGGGTCCTATTTACAATTGGTTCAAAATGACAAGGACGTGAATTAAGATTAAAAACATGTCTTTGTTGGGGTATAGGTCAATGCACCACAGGATTCCACAAAGTTATTCAGGAATGCAAATTGATAAAGATTCTCCAGCTTCAATCAATGATTTCTAAGATTTCCTTGTTATCAGATACTGGCACTGTCCCATTCACAGTCTCTTGGATCTTACCAGCACAGTGTGTTTCAGCTTGACTTCCCACTGCCAGGAGCCTGAGGACTTCTTATTTTTTTGGACAACATGAACCCTCTCTACCTGCAGAGACAGCAGACCGGAAGAACTGCCTGGTAACGAATGTCCTTATTAATAGTGGTCCACTAATGACTGATGAGAGTTGTAAGATAAATCCCATTTCTTTTGTCCATTTGGGTGGATAATTTGAGGTGAATGTTCTACAAGGAATCTCTAAGTTCCACAAATGCATCATGTCCAGTTGCTTACAGTGTTAAATTGCTTGATAGGTCCTTTATTGTTTGCCTTCCCTTTCCTGCTTCTATAAAAATGGAGGAAATAAATGAAAGGATGCAAATTCAATTGATAATATGGGTACTTGATGGAGAATAAAGCTTATGTGTGGTTGTAGGAACAGAAGGGGAAGTTTTTCTAGGTAAAAGGATCAGGAAAAAAATACCAAAAATTAAGCATATACAAGATCACATGCAAATCTAAAGAAATTAAGGAAATTATCATTTAAAACAACTTATTGCTGCATTAATCATATTTCATTTAGTTGTATAAAAAGTTATTCATGTTCAAGCATATGTTTGTGTTAATCTACATATATACACACAATGCACATCTTAATACAGCAGGTAAAATTTAGATGGAATGCAAGAATTAACTCTCTAATACCAACATTTAATATAATGAAAATACATGCAATTTTTCTTCAAGAGACTTTTTTTTCTTATTATCAATCTAGAAAGTGGGAGGCCGATCAGGTTAACTCTTTTTCAGGCTGTCTTTTACAAAGAGATACATCCTGAAAGGAATAGTTATAATTTTGAGATTTTTGAAAATTTTTGTCCATGTGTTCATGCTTTTAATGATCAAAATCTTTTATACTACTCTCCTTTTTCTATCTTAAAGTACTTTCTAAGTACACATTTTATGGCATTTACCGTGCTTACTTCCTTTATCACAGTCCAAATCTTTCATTTTAGTCTCTGAACTTCTAGTAGAAGCTGGCATTTTCTAAGTCAAGTAGAGGAATTACATATGCCCTCTTGGTTTTGAAAACTGTAATTTTCATTTAGAGAAGCTTGCACAAATGGTACTTCATTCATCAATAAATCATCTATTTTAAAAATTGTATTAAGTGCTGTCTACATGCTCAACCCTGGGCTAAAATGTTGCTTATATAAAATACTGTAAGGCATGAGACATGAACTTTATTCTAAATTCCAAGGCAGTCATTAAATTTTATTGAGCAGTGGGAAGAAAGATAGATTTGGTTTGTGTTTATAAAGAACATTCTAGTGATAGTAAGTAATAAGGATCTGAAAGTAGAAAATTAAAGAAGAATGAATAAACAGGACATATTGTAATACTCAAGAGAGGGATCCAAGGGAGTAATACTGTGCGTATTTGAGGCAAATGTTATGAAGCCCTTTACAGTAACTGTTTCAGAGTTGGCCCCACTGGACGGCGCCTTTTGGTTCTGATTCAGTGTGGTCTCCTCTCACATGGGCCTGCACCGATTCTATTACTCTCTTTGACCGATATATTGCAGTGAATCATATTCTGTTAGTGTTATTCTCTGCAGAAAATATGGAAAATAGACACTCTACCCATAGAACTTGTACACCTAACCAGTGAATACGTCATTAGGCAAGCTATTCCAATCCATTTGCCTAATTAGGTGAAAATATGCCAGTTTCCCATGGATGCAGAGAACAGGCTCTGCAATGAGTCCAGACTCCTGTCCAGGCTGTTTTGCCACTTGTTCCTATGACAGCGGATCTAATGGTACTTGAAGTTAGGGACGCTTTGTGGACTGTTTGGCAGGTCACTGTGGGTAACTCACAGTTTAGACTTTTATAATTTAGAAACAAAGTTATGCTATCCTCTGAGGATAACTATTTTCCTGTGAAGAAACAGCCCATACTTGCTTTTAGGCTCAATTAAAGACTAAACACTTGTCTGTTAACTATCAAACTACCATAAAATTGAATATTCTAATCATGAACTTGATGTTATTTGACATCAAGCCATAAATTTGGGTATGCAGAGCAGCACTAATCACAAATGGAGGTGGAATACACAAATGAGGCTTGAGTAGTTCTTGAAGGCATAAGTAAGTTACATGAGAAAGATGAGGTTTCCGTGGCTCTACTCTTGCTATATTACCTCTGCTTTGTCAATTGGCATTTACTGTCTATAGCGAGTTCCTTATGACCACTTTCAGAAGGCAAAATTTGGGGATGTTTTACAAAAATTCTGCTTAATAGTCTGGCACAAAACAAGAGTAGACATCTATAGTTTCAGGCTCCCTCAAGGGTAGCTCTGGAGCAAAGTCCAGTAGGATAAATGATCTTATCAAGCAGTCTACCTTGACCCACAACTCGTAGCTGAGAGGAGCTTTTGGCCACACTGGATCACTTCTATTATGGAAAGTGGAGCACTTTGTTCCCAATGAAATAGGTATTTACTTCAGATATTAACTTGCCTTCTCTGATTTCAATGCTTCTGCCAACAATATTAAAACCTAAGCAAAACACCATCTTTTTGCCTCCTAAACATTTAAATCTCATCAAAACTTTACCTGTGCTATTATTTTTGATCAGAGAATTCATTATCTATAAGATGAAGAGTGGCGATGAATTCTAATTCACAGTATCCACTGCTATTATTATGTTCCCCATCACCCTGTTAAATGGTGGAAGGACCTTCTGCAGATTTAGTTATAGTGGCAACTTGGTGGTATTGCTGTGAGGTTGGGGTAAAGTACTCCTTAATATGGTATATGATATAAATCATTGTCCAATATATTGTACAGTTTATTCCTTATCTTAGATTCATTGGTCTGAGAACAGAGGGGTGAGATTGGAAATCCCTCTTCTCATAATGTCCTTAATACTACACTTAATTTTTTTTATTCCCATCACTGAAAATTTAGGCCTTTTGACATAATTAATATCCCAAGTCAATTGACCTTCAGACGCAGAGATATCTCTATAGACATTACCTAATTAAGTGAATCCTTTAAAAGTTTGCCCCAGAGAACAAGTCAAAGAGATTTGAAGCATGAAAAGGATTTAACACACTTACATTGAAATATGTTGGCTTCTTGGTAGAATGCTCGCCTTTCACATGGGAGAGCAGATTCGATTCCTGGACCATGCACTCTAAAAAAATTTAAGAAAATATGTTGGGTACATGTTCTTTTTTCCATGAAGAAAAGGAAATTTTGTATGGAAAAAGTCAACATTCCTCAAAATATTTAACCTTATTAATCAATAATTACAGATATTAGATTGCCGGTTTGATAACTTCAGCTGCCAATTTTTTTTTTCCCAAAAGACATGTGGGAACACCTGTAAGAAATGACATACCAGCTTTCAGAGTTTTCAAAATCTACTTGTGTATTATAATTTTCTTTTTGCATATTATTAGGGATTAAATTATGTTCCCCCACAAAGGGCCTATTCAGATACTGGCTCCCAGTCCTGTGGATGTGAACTCATTTTAAATAGGAACTAATAGAAGTTATTAGTTAAGGTCTGCCCAGACTGAATGAGGGGTCTTTTTTTTTTGGTATACTCTATGGTGGGGGTCACATTTCAATTTACAAATCTAATTCAATCCCATTTAAAGGACTACCAATAAAATTTAATAGTTCCATTGCTTAAATTCACATGAAAGTATACATCTAATATGACTTTAATTTGGTAAATATTTTTGTGGTAATAACAAGCCCAATAATGTAATTCTTTTAAATAGCATGAAGCATAATCAAACAGAATAATATACTCTTTGAAATCTTCATATATGGCTCAATTATCTCTACTTGTCTTATGACCTCATGTAAACTCATGTACACTGCCTGAATTTTTAAACAATTAATTTGTCATCTTTACATGGAGTAATAAATGTTGCCATATCTCATTAATAAATGATCCTGAGACAAGTAATATACACAATATCTAGTAAGGTAATTTTTTAAAAACCAAAATGCAAATTATCCATTTTTAATAAGTTATTTTAAAATGCTATTCCTATGATTGATGAAATAATTCAGATTTTTTCTTGCTGATTAAATTCATGTCCATTATTTGCCATATATTTTTTTCTTTTAAGAGAGATTAGAATGGGTTTTATTAGGTTAATGATAAAAATTTTAAGATCTTTACTTAATCCATCTTAAATATCCTTCTTCCTTTACATTTTGAAGAATAAGCATTTCACTTAAAAATAGTTTTACATTTACAGAAAATTGCAAAAATAATACTGTTTTTATTTACATCACATGCAGTTTTCCCTAGTGTGTTACACATTTGTCATACTATTGAACTGATATTGATACATATTTATTAACTAATCCTTATAAGTAATTCAGATTTCCTTAGTTTTTATATAATATATACATTTTTTTCTGTTCCAGGATCCTGACCAGGATAGCACATTGCATTTAGCCTTCATGTGTCCTTAGTTTCCTCTTGTTAGTCCCAGTTTTACATACTTTCCTTGTTTTTGATGACTTTTGACCATTTTGAGGACTATTAGTCAGGTAGTTTTTTGTAGAATACCCTTAAATATGGGTTTCTCTGATGTTTCTCTCATGGGTAGATGGGAAGTATGGGTTTGGGAGAGGAAACCCCCATGGATAAAGTGCCATTTTCATCTTATTATAGCTTATTAAAGGTACACACTAATCACCCATTTACTCCTGACTATGTTCACCTTGATCTCCTGGCTGAGGTAGGGTTTGTCAGGCTGCTCTCAGGTCAGCTCAATCTCTTTTCCCCTTCCCATATTGCATTCCTTAGAAGGGGTCAGTATGTGCAAACCAAAAACACAGGCAGTTATGTTCCACCTCCTTAGGATTCAAGTACAACACGAATTATTTGGAATTCTTCTATATGGGAAATTTTTTCCTAGTTTCCCAGACTCATTTACTTCTTTAGTCATTTCTTTATTTCAGTGTGGAGTCATGGATATTTATTTTACAATTTGGGTTTTAATCCAATAATATTTTTTTCTGGTTGTTGCTCAGATCTTCTATTGGAAGCTGTTTTGGCTGAATCCTATATTCCTTTGACATATTCATAATGTTTTGTTTCTTGAGCACTTCCTTACTTCTTAGCATTAATAGATGCCACGGCTTACCTTACATATTCCCTATCCCAGCCTTAGAGTCACCATTTCTCTGAGGAGCCTTAATTTATTTTATTGGAGAATGATATTGGAAACCAACATTGAGGTGATTGCTTCTGGGGTCTTGTTGCTTCCAGAAACTCTCAGCAGACAAATAGAGGGTATGTGTGTGTATGTGCATATATGTGTGTGTAGACCAAGGTATGCATGTTTGTCCCTATAAATACTCCTCTCTATATTTTTATGCTTTTACCCTAGGTTAAAATTAATTCATACTGAAGTGTCCAACCCTAATCCAGTACCATATGGCTAATTCTAGCCTTCCACCATTACTTATCTATAATCTCCCACTTTATCAGTGGATGCCTGGCTCCCACCATCCTCCATTCATTTGCTTATTTGTTAAATTGCAGTATACAAGTAGCATGTTAGTGCGTACCTCCATGGAAAACAACTCTACCAACCAAAATACATTACCAACTAAAATACAGTGCTTATGTACTTTTACCCTTACAGTCTCCACTCATTTCCAACATTACTAAGATAAACTTTCTTCCCCAACCTACCACAATACGTTTGTGGCACATATTTGTAATAAGGTAAGTTCATTTTGTCACATTCTGTATTCCATCTGGGCTTCCCCATTTCCCTGACTTTTAAAATTCATTTATGTTAAGGTTCTTCCTGTGCTGAAAGTTTCTATGGGTTTTAACAAAGCTTAGTGTTATGAACCCAACCAATATAGTATCCTTCTCATTCACAGTAGTTTTGTTATTATACTGGAGGTTTATTGGTGTGGGGGTTGGGTCTTGGAACAGGGAATGTTCTTCAATCTTCTATTTCTCAGTCCTTTACTGGGCCAGTGACTCAGGTTTGTAGTCTTCATAAGTTTCTGTCTCTTCTTCATCGGTGTAATGTCCCTGTTCCTATTTCCTACTCACTTCTCTGGCTACAGCCCTTATAGCTTATCCCCTGATGATTATGACATATATTTATTTTACAGAAGACATGAAGGCTGGATCTGATCAGAGTTGGACAAACTCCCCTTTCCCTTTTTGGGATAAGATTTCAGACACCCCAAGGATGGGGTCTTGGCTAGCTGAAAGGGTCTGACAGGGAGTCATGATGGCAACTTCAGTGCTATAAGTACCATAAGGGAATTTTCCTCTGATCCTTGCCTAAGAATCTGTTACTTATTTGTTTTCCCTTTCTCTTTCCTACTGGTAGGGCTTATGGAGAGAAATCCATGAAAAGGTTGTGGGCCCTATATGACTAGCTCCCAGGAGTTTCTCATTCCTGTGCTTACTCACCACTCAGCCTCTATCAATTTGTCAAAATTACCATTTAAGGATCCCTGCCAGTTTATGGTTTCCAATGGCTTCTGCCCCTAGAGAAAAAATCTTGCTCACTGGATGCACCTATCTCTCCAGATTTCTAGGGTGCCATTTCCCATGCAACCAGTTGTTTATTCCCCATGTCTTAAGTTTCTCTTACTATAAATATCGGAGTGTTTTTAAATTCAGAGCTCTTGCCATGCTTTTTATGTTATTAATATTTATAATTGTCTTTCAATGACCTTTATAGCATTAATAAAAGTTTATTCTCCTAATTGCTCTGTACTGCTAGAAAAAAACTTATAATTTCTATTCTTATATAGCTCCTTGTTCTAGTTTGCTAGTTACCAGAATGCAATATACCAGAAACAGAATGGCTTTTAAAAAGGGGAATTTAATAAATTGCTAGTTTACAGTTCTAAGGCCAAGAAAATGTCCCAATATTTTATTTGCATGCCTATCTTTATTTTATACTATGCCTCCACTCACTTATTTAGGTAATTGTCTGTTGTGCTAATTGTCCAATACAAATTCTGTCAGATTTAGATTATAAATCATAAACTTTCTAAATCATTCCATAACCCATTTATTAAGAATTTCATTTTTACATTTTAATGTTATTGGGGATGAGTATTGGATTCTAAGGTTTAAGAGATCTTCCTAAAGAATTGAATCTACCAATATCTAGCTTAATTGGTTAATTATAAAAATCAGCAGCTAAACTGAATTAAATTCTTGTGTAAGTAGCATTATATTTTTCTTTTTTAATGCTATGGAAACTTTTTTTGGAATTTTCCTTCACTATAAATTTCTAAATGTGCAATAGAATTTATCTAGATTTGTAGCTTTAAAAAATTAATTTTGCATATTGTGAGTGTTTTCATTTGGAAAAATTGCATTTTTTCATCTTTAGCAAACATCTCTTTTACCTTTCTGAAATCCAGATAAAATATAGGAAGGGATAGTGAAACATATTTTTTCTTCTTATCCTTCATTTCCATGAGGCCCTAGTATTGCAATGATATTTTATAGTCTTTTATGTATTGATAACCTGGGCAAATATTCAACTTACTTATTTCTTAGACTAATTCCAGTTGAGTAGTTGATTTTATATCATCTATAATGGGTAGCTATTATGTCTCTGAAGTACAGAAAGGAAGGGTAAGTGTCTCCCATCTATTTTAATCGTCTATCCCCATTTTCAGCTTTTCATGTTATCCTGACACTTAGATGCTTTGCATGCATATTTCATAATTATTAAGTGGTTTACCATAGAAATCCTTAAATATTAAGAATAATGTACATTTTTTTAAAGCTCAATTTTTACTTTCCAACTTTTTCCCCAAATTATTCAAAAATTTTTGTAATCATTAGTTTTTTTAATTTTTACATTTGCGAATATTTTAATAAGAGAGTGGGCAACAGCATATCAGGCATTGAAAGACCGTCAAGTCATTAATACTTATGTTGAGAAATTTCTTAATAAGAATTTTCTCAAGAAAATTCTGAATTATTGCTCTGTGAGGGGGTGATTTGTTGCAGCAGCACCATGGCGCCCCGCAAAAGAAAAACACACAAAGACTCTGACAAAAAAGTAAAGGGCGTGAAGAGCGTGCAAATGTTCCGTAACAGGCTTTCATTGTTGGACACACTGACCAGGGAATATGGCCTTATAAAGGCCACATTATTTTATGAATGAAAGCTAGAAATTCATATCACTTAGAGAATTATCACCATTACAACTAAAGTTTGGGTGTAATCTTCTCTGGCGTTCTGGCAGAGAAAGCATTGCTATGAAACTGCTTCTGGTAGTAGATGACAGTTTTTAAAAGGAAAAAGGTCAGGATGCCAAGAATATGTTAAATAATATGACAATATTAGGGATTTCTGAGGGGAAAAACTATTACAAAAGTAAATCCCTTCCTGAACCCATTTATCTCAATGCAGCTTAATAAAGAAGTTTAAAATATTTTTATTAAATCCATTTAATATGATTCTCGAAGACTTTTTTCTAAGTAAATGCCAATTTACTATATAGTCCGTTCCTTATTTCTGAAGTGCAAATAATGTCAAGATTAGATGGATAAACTTTATAGTAGCAAGAGGCATCTGTCTACAATTTTTATTTCCCCACAGTTATGGTCTCTAATGAATTGTGACTTTTCCTTTTCCTTGACCATTTTCCTTATTCGACTTGCTACTTACTGTTTGAATGCCTCTACTTTCTCTTAGTTTTTCTTCCTTAAAAAATATAATATGGGGCGGTGTGATAGTGGCTCAGCAGGCAGAGTTCTCATCTGCCGTGCTGAAGACCCGGGTTCGCTTTCTGGTGCCTGCCCATGTTCAAAAAGTAAATAAATTAAATAAAATATATAATATATATATATATGTGTGCATATATGTGTATATATATGTACATATATATATTTATATATGTATAATATGCCTACATATAGCTGTTTCCTCCCTACCTTAGCCCTATTTCTAACAACCTGTGTCTAGACATTTCCTAATTTAGAGGAGAAAATCTGATTGTTCTACATCAATTCCTCATTGCAGACTATGCCTTTGGCCCCAAAAAGGCCATATATCAGATAACCTAGTGTTAGGTTTCCTATTCAGGCACAATCAATTCTAGGAAGGGCTGTTCTGGTCTATTTAGCAAAACTCTAGCTATCGAAACAAGGGCCATGGGCAATGTTTTAATAGAAGATGAAAGTAGGGTCATTACCATGAGAAATTTATTTTGTGTAATAACAATTAATTCCTATCCATTTCCTTTTAAGAATAAACAATATGCTTTAAAAATTCCTAGTGGTGAATATCACAATAATATTAATTCATGTGTTTGAATTTGCTGCCTTTTGAAAGTCTGAAATTTTAGGAAAATTTCTTGAAATGTAACCACTCCTACCCCATTTTCTTTTTTTTTTTTTTGCATGGGTAGGCACCAGGAAACGAACTGGTCTCCAGCATGGCAGGTGAGAACTCTGCCTGCTGAACCACCCTGGCCAACCCTCTTATCTTATCCTATTTTGATGATAGGCTATATCAGGAAAAACATAGAATTCAATAATTTGAGAAGTTAGACATTTGAAAAATAAGTTGAGACAGGTAGAAGCCCTTTCCTAACCGGTTTGATCTTTTCATATTCTTTGATTTACCTGATTAAGTCATATAAGCACAGTTTAGCAACAATTAGATAATGCCTCACAACTTTAAAAGCATTAGGCCAGAAGCCAGAACTCTGGAAGTTTGCCAGCTTTCAAGAAGAGTTGTGAGTTTTGTAACTCTGTCACTATCAAGGAACTGAAATAGAACATGAATGGATCATATATATATATATATATATATATATATATATATATATATATTTTTTTTTTCCCGAATGGGCAGGCACCGGGAATCGAACCCTGGTCTCCACAATGGCAGATGAGAATTCTGCCACTGCACCATCATTGCCTGCCCAAATATTTTTTTTTAAACTTTTTTATTAATTAAAAAACTTAACAAAAGAACATTAAGATATCATTCAATTCTACATATACAATCAGTAATTCTTAATATTATCACATAGTTGCATATTCATCATTTCTTAGAACATTTGCATCGATTTAGAAAAAGAAATAAAACGATAATAGAGAAAAAAAGATTATACATACCATACCCCTTACCCCTTGCTTTCATTTATCACTAGCATTTCAAACTAAATTTATTTTTTCATTTGTTCCCCC
>PVIY010045716.1:0-18915 GCA_004026745.1 Myrmecophaga tridactyla | reverse complement strand
ATAAATAATAGGGGGAACAAATGTTAAAATAAATTTAGTTTGAAATGCTAGTGATAAATGAAAGCAAGGGGTAAGGGGTATGGTAGGTATAATCTTTTTTTCTCTATTATCGTTTTATTTCTTTTTCTGATGTCTTTTTATTTCTTTTTCTAAATCGATGCAAATGTTCTAAGAAATGATGAATATGCAACTATGTGATGATATTGTGAATTACTGATTATATATGTAGAACGGAACGATATCTTAATGTTCTTTTGTTAAGTTTTTTAATTTAAAAAAGTTTATAAAAAAAGAAATAGAAATAAAATTTTTAAAAATGGAAAAAAAATAAAAAAATAATAATAATAAATTGATCACATCTGCCCCCAATCCACAAAGAAATAATGTTGACCTGCTGCCACAGCTTTATACATGTGCACAAAGGGCTCCGTGCTTAGACCAGCGCCCCCCAGATGAGTGCACCTGCACAGCTACATCCTACCTGGCCGCTGGGTGCCCATGTTCACAAGTATCAGTGTAACATCCCCATGCCTATACCTGCCCTGAAACAAATCACTGCACTGAGTGCTCCACGCCGTGCCCTGTTCCCTGCTGTACAACCATCCCACACACACAAGGCCTTAGACTATTGAAAGAAATCAACTCCTAAAGTAAATCAATCAAGATATTTACATGCCATGGAGACAGCAGAAGATCACTAAGCATATCACAATACACACAGATATAGCCCTGCGTAATGATCAAGTTAAAACACCAGAGGAGACACAGACGTTGGAAAAACTAATCAAAGATGTTCATACAACTCCACTTAATAAAATAGGTGGGATAGCAAATGACATAAAGGATATCAAGAAATCAGTAGGTGAGCATAAAGAGGAATTTGAAAGAATAAATAGAAACATAGTAGATATCACAGAGATTAAAGACTCTGATGACCAAATAAAAAATATACTACAGGCACACAACACCAGATTTGAAGAGGCAGAAGAATAAGTGATATAGAGGACAGGATAATTGACTTCGAAGACTCAAAACAACAAATGACAAAAAAAAATGGAAAAACTGAATGGGAACTCAGGGAAATGATAGACAAAACAAAGCACACAATATAAGAATCACTGATGTCCCTGAAGGAGAAGAGAGGAGTAAAGGGCTCGGAAGAGTAGTTGAGGATATAATGGGGGAAAACTTCCCAACCCTCATAAAGGATGTAAATATACAAGTCAAAGAAGCCCAACAAGCTCCAAACAGAATAAATCCAAATAGGCTTTCCCCAAGGCACATACTAATCAGTCTGTCAAATGTTGAAGAGAAGCAGAAAATCCTGAAAGTAGCAAGATAAAAACAATCTACTACATACAAGGGAAATCAAATAAGACTGAGTTCAGACTACTCAACTAGCACCCTGGAGGCGAGAAGGCAGTGGTATGATATATTCAAGATCCTGAAAAAGAAAGACTTCCAGCCAAGAATTCTGTACCCAGCCAAATTGTCCTTCGAAATTGAGGGAGAGGGCGGGCCACGGTGGCTCAGCAGGCAAGAATGCTTGCCTGCCATGCCAGAGGACCCGGGTTTGATTCCCGGTGCCTGCCCATGTAAAAAAATAAATTGAGGGAGAGATTCAAGTTTTCACAGACAAAGAAGTCCTGCAAGAATTTGTCAACAAGAGACCAGCCCTACAAGAAATACTAAAAAGGGTGGGCTATGGTGGCTCAGTGACAGAGTTCAGGCTTGCCATGCCAGAGAACCTGGGTTTGAGTCTCGGTGTCTGACCGTGTTAGAAAAAGAAAGAAATAGTAAAAGGAGTTCTGCCGGCTGAAAAAAAAAAGACAGGAGAGGGAGTTCTGGAGGAGGGTACAGAATTGAAGAGTACCACTAAGGGTAGTTTAAAAAATACAAAGAGAAAGAGGGAAAACGATATATAGATCTGACAAATAAAATAAAAAAGATAAGATGGTGGAATCAAGAAACGCATTTTCAGTAATAACTTTGAATGTTAACGGACTAAACTTACCAATTAAAAGATGCAGATTGGCAGAATGGATTAAGAAACATGATCCAGAAATGCTGGTGATCGGTGAAGGGGAGGGGTAAGGGGTTTGATATGTATGAATTTTTTTCTGTTTTCTTTTTATTTCTTTTTCTGAATTGATGCAGATGTTCTAAGAAATGATCATGTTGATGAATATACAGCTGTGTGATGATAGTGTGAGTTATTGATTATATAACAAGAATGGAATGATCATATGATAAGAATGTGTTTGTATGTTGTCATATTTTTATAAAAATTTTTTAATTAAAAAAAGAAACATAATCCAGCTATATGGTACTTACAAGAGACTCATCTTAGATACAAGGATACAAATAGATTGAAAGTGAAAGGATGGAAAAAGATTTTCCTTGCAAGTTGTAACCAAAAGAAAGGAGGAGTAGCTATACTAATATCAGACAAAATAGACTTTAAATTTAAAGACACCATAAGAGATAAAGAAGGACACTATATACTAATTAAAGGGTTAATTCACCAAGAAGATATAACAATCATAAATGTTTATGTTCCCAGTCAAGGAGCTCCAAAGTACATGAGACAGACATTGACAAAACGGAAGGAAGCAATAGATGTTTCAGCAATAATAGTAGGAGACTTCAGTAAACCACTCTCCTCTATAGATAGAACAACCAGACAGAAGATCAACAAGGAAGTAGAGAAGTTAAATAACTTGATAAATGAATTAGATCTAACAGACACATATAGATCATTGCACCCCAAAACACAAGGTTTTACATTCTTCTCTAGTGCTCATGGAGCATTCTCCAGGATAGATCACATGCTGAGGTACAAAACAGGTCTTTATAAATTAAACAATACTGAAATTATTCAAAGCACTTTCTCTGATTGCAATAGGATGAAGCTGGATTTAAATAACCACCAAAGAATAAGAACATTCACAAATATATGGAGATCAAATAACACACTCTTAAACAACCAGTGGGTCAAAGAAGAAATTGCTAGAGAAATCAGTAGCTATCTAGAGATGAATGAAAATAAGAATACAACTTATCAGAACTTACTGGATGCAAAGGCTGTGCTGAGAGGGAAATTTATTGCCCTAAATGCGGATAATAAGGAACAAGAAAGAGCAAAAATTGAGGACTTAACAGCACACGTGGAAAAATGTGAGAAAGAACAGCAAACTAATCCCAGAGCATATAGGAGAAGATAAATAACAAAGATTAAAGCAGAGGTAAATGAATGGGAGAACAAAAGAACAATAGAAAGAATCAGTAAAACCAAAAATTCGTTCTTTGAGAAAATCAATAAAATTGATGGGCCACTAGCAAGACCGACAAAGAAAAAAAAGAGAGAGGATGCAAATAAATTAAATCAGAAATGAGAAGGGGTGAGTTACCACAGACCCTGAAGAAATAAAAGAAATCATAAGAAGATACTATGAACAACTATACGCCAACAAACTAGACAACTTAGATGAAATGAACAAATTCCTGGAGACACATAAACAAGCTACACTGACTCAGGAAGAAATAGAAGGTCTCAATAAACCAATCGCAAGTAAAGAGATTCAATCAGTCATCAAAAATCTTCCTACAAAGAAAAGCCCAGGGCCAGATGGCTTCACAGGGAAATTTATCAAGCATTCCATAAAGAATCAACACCAATCCCGCTCTCACTTTTCCAAAATATTGAGGAAAAAGGAATCCTACCTAACTCATTTTATGAAGCTAATATCATTTTAATACCAAAACCGGGTAAAGATACTATAAGAAAGGAGAACTACAGGCCAATATTTCTAATTAACATAGATGCAAAAATTCTCAATAAAATATTAGCAAATCTTATCCAACAGCACATTAAAAGAATTATACTCCATGACTAAGTGGGGTTTATACCAGGAATGCAAAGATGGTTCAACACAAGAAAATCAATTAATGTAATACAGCACATTAACAAATTGAAAGGGAAAAATCACATGATCATCTAGATTGATGCTGAAAAAGCATTTGACAAAATTCAGCATCTGTTCTAGTTTGCTAGCTGCCAGAATGCAACACCCCAGAGTTGGATTGGCTTTCCATAAAAGGGGATTGATTTAGTTAATGTATAGTTCTTCAGAGGAAAGGCAGCTAACTTTCATCTGAGGTTCTTGCTTATGTGGGAAGGCACAGGGTGATCTCTGCTGGCCTTCTCTCCAGGCCTCTGGTTTCCAACAACTTTCCCTGGGGTGATTCCCTTCTGCATCTCCAAAGGCCTGGGCTGAGCTGCAAGTGCTGAGATGAGGTATGCTGAGCTGCTTGGGCTGTGCTACACTGAGCTCTCTCATTTAAGCACTAGCCAATTAAAGCAAACATTCATTGCAGCAGGCATGCCTCCTAGCCAACTGCAGATGTTATCAGCAGCAGATGAGGTTCACATGCCATTGGTTCATGTCCACAGCAACAGAACTAGGTACCTTCACCTAGCCAAGTTGATACCTGAACCTAACTACCACAGCATCCTTTTCTGATAAAAAAAACAAAACAAAACATAGGAATCAAAGGTAAGTACCTCAATATGATAAAGGGAATATATGAAAAACCGATAGCCAGCATCGTACTCAATGGAGAGAGACTGAAAGCTTTCCCCTAAGATCAGGTACGAGACAAGGATGCCCATTTTCACCACTATTATTCAACATTGTGCTAGAAGTTTTAGCTAGAGCAATCAGGTTGGACAAACAAATAAAAGGCATCCAACTTGGAAAGGAAGAAGTAAAACTCTCATTATTTACAGATGATATGATACTATACTTGGAAGATCCTGAGAACTCTACAGCGAAGTTACTTTAGCTAATAAACAAATTCAGCAAGGTGGCGGGATATAAAATGAATGTGCAAAAATCAGTAACATTTCTATACACAAGCAATGACTTAGCTGATTAGTCAGTTAAGGAAAAAATTGCATTCAAATATAGCAACTAAAAGAATCAAATACTTAGGAATGAACTTAACTAGGGACGTAAAGGACCTGTACACAGAAAACTACATAACATTGCTAAAAGAAATCAAAGGAGATCTGAATGGGTGGAAGGGCATTCCCTGCTCATGGATAGGAAGGCTAAATATAGTTAAGATATCAATTCTCCCCAAGTTGATCTACAGATTCAACACAGTATCAATCAAAATTCCAACAACCTACTTTGAAGATTTGGAAAAGCTAATTATCAAATTCATCTGAAAGGGAAAGAGACCCCTGTGCCAGTTTGAAAGGATGTATGTACCCTAGAAAAGCCATGTTTTAATCCTAATCCCATTTTTGTAAAGGCAGCCATTTCTTCTAATCCCTATTCAGTATTGTATGTTTGAAGCTTTAATTATATCATCTCCCTGGAGATGAGACTCAATTAAGAGTGGTTGTTAAGCTGGATTAGGTGGAGATGTGTCTCCACCCATTCTAGGTGGGTCTTGATTACTTGACTCAAATCCTATAAAAAGAGGAAACATTTTGGAGAAAGAAGGAGATTCAGAGAAAGTAGAGAATGCTGCAGCACCACAAAGCAGAGTCTATCAGCCAGCGCTTTGGAGATGAAGAGGGAAAACACCTCCCAGAGAGCTTCGTGAAACAGAAAGCCAGGAGAGAAAGCTAGTGGTGCTCTCCATGTGCCTTTCCAGATGAGAGAGAAACTCTGACCATGTTGACTATGTGCCTTTCCACTTGACAGAGAAACCCTGAACTTCATGGCCTCCTTGAACCAAGGTATCTTTCCCTGGATGCCTTAGATTGGACATTTCTATAGACTTGTTTTAATTGGGACATTTTCTTGGCCTTCGAACTATAAACTAGCAACTTATTGAATTCCCCTTTTTAAAAGTCATTCAGTTTTTGGTATATTGAATTCTGGCAGCTAGCAAACTAGAACACCCCAAATAGATAAAAGCATCCTAAAAAAGAAGAATGAAGTGGGAAGATTAACACTCCCTAACTTTAAACCCTATTGTAAAGCCACAGTGGTCAAAACAGCATGATACTAACACAAAGACAAAAGCATTGACCAATGGAATTCAATCAAGAGTGCAGAAATAGACCACCAAATCTATGGTCAACTGATTTTTGACAAGGCCCTGAAATCCTCTGAACTGGGACAAAATGATCTTTTCAATAATTGGGCATGGAAGAACTGGATATCAATAGCCAAGAGAATGAAAGAGGACCCTTATCTTACACACTACACAAAAATTAACTCAAAGTGGGTCAAACACCTAAATATAAGAACTAGCACCATAAAGCTTCTAGAAGAAAATGTAGGGAAACATCTTCAAGACAGTGTAATAGGAGGTAGCTTCCTAAACTTTACACCCAAAGCACAAGGAACAAAAGAAAAAATAGATAAATGGGAACTCCTCAAAATCAAATGCTTCTGCACCTCAAAAGACTTTGTCAAAAAGCTGAAGAGGCAGCCAACTCAATAGGAAAAAATATTTGGGAGTCACACATCAGACAATGGTTTGATTTCCTGTATATACAAAAAAAAATCATACAACTCAACAACAAAAGAACAAACAATCCAATTATAAAATGGGCTAAAGATGACTAGGCATTTTTCTGAAGAGCAAATACAGATGGCTCAAAAATGCATGAAGAGATCCTCATTTTCACTGGCTATAAGCGAAATGCAGATCAAGACTATAATGAGATACCACCTCACATCTATAAGAATGGCTGCTATTAAACAAACAGGAAACTATAAATGTTGGAGAGGATGTGGAGAAACTGGGACACTTATGCACTGCTGGTGGGAATGTATAATGGTGTAGCCACAATGGAAGACTGTTTGGCAGTTCCTTAGGAAACTAAATTTCGAGTTACCCTACGACCCAGCAATAGCACTACTTGGTATATACCCAGAAGAGCTGAAAGCAACAAGACAAACAGACATTTGCACACCGATATTCATAGCAGCATTATTCACAATCGCCAAAAGATGGAAGCAAGCCAAACGTCCATCAACAGACGAGTGGATCAACAAAATGTGGTATATACATGCGATGGAATATTATGCAGCAGTAAGACAAAATGACATCCTGAAGCACATGACAAGATGGATGAGCCTTTTGAGGACATAATGCTGAGTGAAATTAGCCAGACACAAAAGATAAGTACTCTGCGGTTCCACCTTCTGACCAGCATAAAGGTATGATCCCCTATAATACAGAATGTAGGAGCCTTAGAGATACATAGAAGCTAGAGATGGGTGAACCATTAGCTAATGAGGTTGAACTCCAATGTAACGGAATAGATAGGTGCAAAGATGATTCTCTGGTGGGTGTACAAGTAATATTATCATACTGAAGATGAACAAGATTGAAAGGGGTTGTATAGACCTATTATCCACTGATTCATGCTAGAAATATGAATTCATTCTCATAAGAATTACTTCAAGGATATGATTGTTGTATAAAGAGTGTTTAAGTCCAGGGTACAGGGGGAAAACTGCTATTGCATGCTATGAGCTATATTCAAAAGGAAACCATCAACACTACCACAGCAACAGTAGAGGTAAATAATGGGGTGAGAAACAAGAGTTAAGAGGAAGTTTAGATTTCCTATTTGGCGAGGGTGTGTTTATTGGTTTTCTTTCTCTTGGGAACAACGAAACTATCTAAAATTGAGACCGTTGATGATCTGTGGACTTTGGGCCCTCTACATGATGCCTGATGAATGCAGGTGGTTGAAGGATGCACTGACAGAGAAGTAGATTGGCGAACGATGGTGTGTACTTATGAACGAAGGCTGTGCTGCTACATAAAGGAACAAAATCGTGAGGCATGCAACGATGTGAATGAACATTCGGGACATTTGGTGAGACAAAATAAGCCAGAAGCAACGGAACAACAATGGTATGGTCACCTTTAGAAAATGCTTATAAGAAAACAGGGGCCTAGATTGCAAGCTTTTAGAGCAGACACATTAAGTCCACAGTGATGATTATTGTTTCTGGATTTTGAGAGGCTGTTTTATATGTATAACCTGATATTTAGAGATAAGAATGAAGCTGAACAGGTTGGGGTCAAAGTAATTCAGAATATAAGGGTAAGGAAGGCAGTGTCTATATTTTAGAACCACACATACTCTTTGAGACCAATGGAAGAAAGGTTTATTTGATCTGGAACTGAAATTTTCAGTAGTGCATAATCTAATTCAACCTATCTGCATACTCATTTGAACAGCCAAAGCACAAGGATTACAGAATAAGAAAGAGATCCTTTAATCCTGTAGAGATTTTTTTTTACTTTTAAAAAGGGGAATTTAATAAGTTGCTAGTTTACAGTTCTAAGGCTGAGAAAATGTCCCAATTACAACAAGTCTATAGAAACGTCCTATCAGAGGCATCCAGGGAAAGACACCTTGGTTCAAGAAGGCTGATGAAGTTCAGGGTTTCTTTCTCAATTGGAAAGGCACTTGGCAAATACAGTCAGACCTTCTTTCTCACCTGGAAGGGCACATGGTGAACATGGCATCATCCGCCAGCTTCTTCTCCTGGCTTCCTGTTTCATGAAGCTCCCTGGGAGGCATTTTCCTTCTTCATCTCCAAAGGTCTCTGGCTGTGTGGGTTCTGAAGCTTTTTGCAAAATGGTTCCCTCTTAAAATGACTCCAGTAAGCAAACCCACCTTGAATGGGTGGAGAGATATCACTATGGAAACCACCTACTCAAAAGGCCTCACCCACGTTTGCATGGTCACATCTCCATGCAAACAACTCAGTCAAAAAGATCTCACCCTACGATATTGAATGAGGAGTGAGGAACATGGCTTTTCTGGGGTACAAAACAGTTTCAAACCAGCACTGTGTATAAGGTTTTTTTGTTTTTGTTTTTTTATTAATTTTTTATTTTTTTTAATACCAAAAAACACCAAACACAAACATTTGTAAGTTTTGATAATTCTGTTCTACATATATAATCAGTAATTCACGATATCACCACATAGTTGCATATTCATCATTCATGATCATTTCTTGGAACGTTTGCATCTATTCATAAAAAGGAATAAAAAGAAAACAGAAAAAAATTCATACATACCATACCCCCCACCCGTCCCCCTCGCCAATCACCAGCATTTCACTCTAAATTTATTTTAACATTTGTTTCCCCTAATATTCATCTTTATTCCATATGTTTTACTCATCTGTTGATAAGTAGATAAAAAGAGCATCAGACACAAGGTTTTCACAATCACACAGTCACATTGTGAAAGCTGTATCATTATACAATCCTCATCAAGAAACATGGCTACTGGAACACAGCTCCACATTTTCAGGCAGTTCCCTCCAGCCTTTCCACTATATCTTGACTAACAAGGTGATATCCTATTTAATGCGTAAGAATAGCCTCCAGGATAACCTCTCAACTCTGTGTGGAATCTCTCAGCCATTGACACTTTATTTTGTCTCATTTCACACTTTCCCCTTTTGGTCCAGAAGGTTTTCTCAATCCCCTGATGCTGAGTCTCAGTTCATTCCAGGATTTCTGTCCCACGTGGCCAGGATGGTCCACACCCCTGGGAGTCATGTCCCACGTAGACAGGGGGAGGGTGGTGAGTTTGCTTGTTGTGTTGGCTGGAGAGAGAGGCCACATCTGAGCAACAAAAGAGGCTCTCTTGGGGGTGACTCTTAGGCCTAATTTTAAGTAGGCTTGACTTATCCTTTGTGGGGTTAAGTTTCATATGAACAAACCCCAAGATTGGGGGCTCAGCCTATAGCTTTGGTTGTCCGCACTGCTTGTGAGAATATCCAGAATTCAACTTGGGGATGTTGAATTTTCTCTCGTTCTCACCATTCCCCGAAGGGGACTTTGCAAATACATTTTTATTCACTGCTCAAATCACTCTGGGATTTATCGGGGCATCACTCTGGACAAACCAACAAAATCTCATGTCCTATCCAAGGTTCCATGTACTTATGATGTTCAATTAAGCTGTCTACATAAATTATATTAGGAATCGCACTAGCCAAAATATAAATTTTGTACCAAATAAACATTGTTTGCCTTAGTCTCACACATAAGGTAAAATTATTAAATATTAATTACCATCTATTTTCAGCACCCTGCCGTAATGTCATTTCTTTGTTCTTCCTCATGCAAAAACATTTTTTTAATTTGCTGAAGAAATTATTTTAATGCCTGAATACATACTAGAGTATATTAAATAGATAATCAAAAAGTATTGGCAAAGTCCCCTGAGGGAGGGGACTATTGTAGGGAATAGTCTTACCATCAGGGAATCCCCTGATACTGTGTCAAATTTTAGGGACACCCAAATCAATAGGCCATGCCCTCGATCATGAAGCTTACTCTTGTGAAGCTTATGTAGGGAGCAGAGAAGCTTAGACTACCTATAGGCATGCCTAAGAGTTACTTCTGGAGGACCTCTGTTATTGCTCAGATGTAGCCTCAGTCTCCCTAAGCCCAACTCTTCAAGTTAAATCATTGCCCTACCCCCTATGTGGGACAAGACATCCAGAGGTGAAAGTCCCCCTGGCAATGTGGGAGAGGACTCCCAGGGATGAATCCACACCTGGCACCTTAGGATCAATAATTTCATCCGACCAAAAGGGGGAAAAGAAGTGTAATTAGTAAACTATCAGTGGCAGAGAGAGTTCAGATAGAGTCAAGAGGCTACTCTGGGGATTGCTCTTACACAAAGCTTCAGGTAGACCTTGCTACCTATCATAACCTGCCAACCCCCAACCAGGACCATTCCAGCCAATCCTAAAGAACACCTAGGGCAATATATAAGATTCCACAAGGGTTCCATGTGGAATAACCTTCCAGAAACCTACAACCTCCAGATTGGTCCCTGCTCCAGCTGGCTCAGCCTCTCCAGAACATCAGATATTCCCATCTCTTTACCCCATAAGTGACAGACCCTTCCAATATCAAAAATTTAGAATAACCATAGCCCAAACACCCCTAAAGAGAGGTATGGAAAGATCAAAGGTGATAGTGAAGTTATACATAGAAGATAGGAATTAACAAATAAAAACACAGAATCATTAAATTGATAACTCTTTCGGTCTCCAGTATTTTAGAGCAGCTAGAAGTAAAAACCTGAAATTGTGAAATTGTAACCCCTGTCAAACTCTGAAATAAGTTCTACAACTAATTGTGGTGCTGTGTTTTGAAATTTATATCTTTTTTGTATGTATGATTTTTTTCACAAAAAAAGAAGGAAAAAAGTCTATTGTGATGATAAGAAAATATTTAAGCCCTCTAGCCTCCTATATTCTGGAGCAGCTAGAAGGAAAAATACGAGAGGATTGTATGGCAGCCCATGACAAACTCTTGTAACCACTTGTTGAAGAGTGCTTTGAAAACTTGCTTTTTTATTTCTTTGCTTTATATATATGTTTACTATACAATAAAAAAAGTTTTAAAAAATCCCTAAGAGGAAAAAATAAATAATAAAATAAATAAATAAATTGACCGTAGATCTGAGGGTCTGTTTCTGAACTCTCAATTCAATTCCATAGATCAGTATGTCTATCTTTATATCAGTACCAGGCTATGTTGACCATGGTCGCTTCATAATATGCTTTAAAGTCAAGACGTTTGAGTCTTCCAATCTGTAAGAAGGAGAAGGTGAAGGCAGGAGTGAGGACAACCCTTTCTCAAGAAGTCTGAGGACACCTGGAAGACTGAGGGTGATTTCCCTCTAAGGGGCTAGACTGTGTTCCTGGAGACCTCCCTGTTCTGAGATGTGAGGTATGGAAAGTTGGGGCCTGCAGCAACTCCCACAGCTTTAAGAGCCAGCTTCCCTACAGGCAGAACTCTGTAGAGAGTCATGACCTCCTTTCTGGGACTCTCGAGGGCAAGACTCGACATGGGAGATATGAGCAAATCTTCAGGGTGCAAGTTAACCCAAAGACAGGTAAAATGCTGGCGAGATGGAGGAAGGGGCATGCCAGGCAGAGAAGGGCTCAGGAAATGCAGAAGCAAGGAAGCGGGAAGATGTGGCTTCTGTTGCGTAACCTGTGGTTGGCGCTACCTCGACAGCCTGGGTGGGTGTGGTCCAGCTTGGGGAGAAGCCCAAAGGGTTGCTCACCGCCCGTCCCCTGCCCACAGCCCACTGTGGTCCTTCCCTGGGGGGGAAATGAGAGGGCAAAGAGGCACCAGGCTCCGGCACAGCCCAAGGAAGAAAGAGGAACCTCATTCCATGTGTGGGGGCATGGCGCAGCCCTGCTTGCCAATACGTCCTTCTGTGGTCGTTTGCTGCGGTTCTGGAATTCTGTTACCGGCAAGCCTCTGAGAGGCCAGCCCAGCTGGCCCACATTTCACCGAAAGGGAATTGAGTCCTCTAAAGCAGTGGGTGGTGCCTGAGTCACAGGGGAAGCGAGTAGAAGCCGACATGGAGTAGATCTTCAGGGAAATCCTTTGCCCATGAATTTTGGAGAGACACCAAACATGTAGGGAAGGAATTCTTCCTGGAAGAGGTGGTATTAAAAGATGATCATCTTTGTTAGTAGAAAAGGGAGAGGAGTATAAGCTGGGGAACGTCGGACTGGGTGGGTGTGTGTCTCTCTGTAGACCAGAGGTTGAACTGGACAGTGGGGTGAGCAAAATTTACCCATTGACTTCATTCACTAGATATTCATTGAGTACCTTTACTCTGAGTCAGGTACTGTTGTGGGTGCCAGGGCCACAGCAGTGAATTAGATTAAGCCATTCTCTGTTGGAGCTCATGGTCTAGGGAGGTGGACAGATCTGTGAAGCAGGGAATTTCTGCACATTATATGACCAAGGAGCTGGGGAAACCCAGAGGAAGCATCTGACCCAGCTTGGAGGAGACAGACCTGATTGTTGGCTTGTTGGAGTAAAGAATGAGTGTGATGGTAGGTGAAGGAGTATTTCCTGTTAGAGCAGTGGTTTTCAGCAGGGAGGCAATTTTGCCCTCCAAGGGACATTTGGCAGTGTCGCAACTGGGGAGGAGGTGCCCCTGGGCCTTGGTAGGCTGTAAACATCCTGTAAGGCATGGGGCAGCCCCTCACAACAAAGAATTATCTGGCTCAAAATGTCAACAGTGCAGAATAGTGGGCAAGCTTAGTCAGCATAGGGCAGACCAGTAGGGGAGAGAGAACTTGATCCGCTGGAGAAACTGAAAGATGTTCAGGGAGGTTGCAAAGCTCCAAGAGTGGAGTCAAGTCTGCAGCTTGATTCCAAGGAGCTAAGTGCCAGGCTGAAGGGTCAGGAATTAATTTGGAAGGAAGGAGGGGATCACGGTGTTAAACCTTTGGAGGAATATACCAATTATAGGAGGATGTCTCCTCTGATCGTCCTAGCCTAGTGTCCCTGGAGACCTCCCTGTTCTGAGAGGTAGGGAATGGAGCCTTGGAGGCTGCAGCAACTCCCGCAGCTCCAGGAACTGGCTTCTCGATGTCTGGGCTCTGCTGATGTGTCTCCGGAGGTGGGAAACTCTCTATTTGCCCAGGAAGCCCAATTGAGCACAAGAGCATGTTCAACCAGACAGCTCTTTGCTTGGGCCTCAGCTCTGCTTCTAGCTGTGCAGCTGTAAGCAGTTCACCTCAACTCTCCGAGCCTCAGTTTTTCCACATGTGAAATGGGTACACAGACCAACCTCACATGACTGTCATGAGAAATCGCATTGCACAGGTCTCTTTCCACCAAACAGATGCCCAAGAAAAGTTTTTTCTTTTGCCCTTTATTTAAAGAAAAAAACACCATTACAAAACAGAGGGAGCATTTCAGTAAAGTTTGTGGTGATTTATTATACCTATAAAAATATTTTAAAATATATATCTATAAAGACTGATTGTGACTGCGCATTAGGATCTAGGGACAATGTGTCTGTCCACCCCAGAGGTAGCAAATGAGACCCATGGAAGTGTTTGTTTTGGCTGCAGAGGGTTTACAGTGGAGAAATTGTACATTACATCAAGAGTTCTCAACTTCGACGCTATTGACATTTTGGACCACATAATTCTTTATCGTGGGCAGTTGTTGTCCTGTGCATTGTAAGATATTTAGCAACGTCTCTGACCTTCACCCAATGGATACCAGTAGTATCCACATCTCCTCAGAACCCAGTTATGAACCAAAAATATCTCTAGACACAGCCAAGCGTCCCCTGGGTTTGGGGGAGGTGTGCAGAATTATCCCTAGTTGAAAACCTTTGCATTGGAAAGTCCAGATTTCTGGCTTCTCCCCAGTTTAGAAGATCCAGTACTGCCTGGCTAGAACCTGCTTGGACAGACATGGCTAGAACTGAGTCTAGCTGGGATTATGCTGTGTGGTTTACCACAGTCCCCTCTGTGCCCTGTTGCCTCCCAAACATCAGATCCAGACCCAACAGTATTTCACTCTGGTCTGAACTGCACATCTTTCTATAATAGAGAAATGCTCTTTGTAACACAATTCTCTATGGATACAGAAAAGCCCAACAGCAGAGTGTCCCAAGAATAATGGGAAAGTGAAAATCTGTAACATTTGTTCTGTGAGCTTCTACAGCTGATCTCACGGCCTTTTCTGCAGGATGATTTACAAATAATTCTGGGGGCTTGGGTACCTGGCTTTCCCCAGTGGTGTTATTTCTGTAATAACTGCCAGTGGGCACCAGAGATTCCTCTGTTGGGCTCCCTGCCTTCTGAAAGGAGGACAGAACTCTGATGAAGAGCACCAGCCAACGCAAAGCCAACTTGCAGAGATGATGAAAGCTGTTTTTTTTTTTTGCTTAGGTTTGCTTAGTTTTGATAGCTCCTGACTAGCGAGAAAATCTTTGTCATATCACCAGCTGATTACTGACTAAGAAACAGACACTAAGTGGAATAAATCACAGAGTCAACATTTTAAAGTACTCAAATGTACATCTGCAACAAAAGATTATAAAACAAACAAAGACACAGGAAATGATGGCCCATCCAAAGGAAGAGGATCAAAGTCCAGAAAACACCAACAAAGTATAACAGACTGTGGACATTTGGACAGAGACCTAAAAAAATTAAATCTTCAATATAGTCAAGGAAATGTAGGAAAATACAGAGAAGGAGCTAAAGGACATCAGGAAACAATGAAAGAGCAATATGAGAATCTCATTAAAGAGGTAGAAATTATTAAAAGGAACCAGACAGAAGTATTAGAATTGAAGACCACAAGACTAAAATTTTCAGGAGAGTTTCAAAAGCAGGTTAGAGCTGGTAGAAGAAGAATTCAGCACACTCAAAGACAAGACAATTAAAATGAGTCAGGCTGAGGAGCAGAAAGAAAAAAGAATGAAAATAGCCTAAGAGACCATCAAGCAGACCAATATACTCATTATGGGGGACTCAGAAGGAGAAAAAGAGAGAAAGGGGAAGAAGGAATATTCAAAGAACTAAAGAAAGAATGAATATGATGCACAAAAGTCATATTCATTCATTTTGGATGCACATGAACACGTGCATCCAAAAAGCCGACGGAACACCAAATAGGATAAACTTGAAGAAAAATATGCCCTGTGTCTCAGTTTGCCAAAGCTGCCAGAATGCAATATATACCAGAAATGGGTTGGCTTTTACAACAGGGATTTCTTAACTTATAATTTACAGTCCTTAGGCCATGAAAATGTCCGACTCACAGCCTAAATAGAATGATACCTGGGCTCTGAAGACAGGCTACTGGCATCTGGGACGCCTCTATCACATGGAACCAGCAGTGTCTGCTGGTCCTTCACTCCCAGATTTCATTGCCTTCAGCTTCTGATTCCAGTGGCTTCCTCTCTGAGCTTCTGTGGGTCCTTTCCTGGCTTCTCTGGGGTTCTTCTCTATGGGCCTCTCTTCATTTCATCTCTTAGCTTCTGTATGTGTTTTAGCCTCATATAAAGGACTTCAGTAAAAGGATTAAAGCCCACTTTGAATGAGGTGGGTCACATCTCAATTGAAATAACTTAATCAAAAGGTCCCACGTAAATAGGTCTGCACCCACATGAATGCACTGAAAGAATATGGCCTTTTCTGGGGTACAACAGGTTCAAACTACCCACATCTCATCACCTACTGATCAAGCTGTTGAATAAAAAGAACAAGAAGCATGTTCTGAAAGCTGAAAGAGAAAAGCAGTGTGTTATGTACAAGAGAGTCCCAATTACATCAAGTCCTAGTTTCTCATCAGAAACCATGGAAGAAGGCAGTGGGTTGAAATATCTTAAATGCCGAAGGAAAACAGTTGTCAATCAAGACTTTTATATCCAATGAATTTTATATCCTCTTTCAAAATTGAGGGAGAAAAATCAAGACATCCCCAGATAAACAAAAGCTGAGGGAGTTTATCACCACCAGACCTGCCCTACAAGCAATGCTAAAGGGGGTCGTTCAGATTTAGAGGAAAGGACACCGGACGGTAGTTCAAAACAGGTTAAAGAAATAAAGACCTCTGGTAAAGGTAACCATCTGGGTAATTGTAAATACTAGAAATATTGTAGTGTATTGTTTGGTATGTAAACTCCACTTTTTTAACATTTTTTTTATTGTGAAAAATAACATATATACAAAAAAAAAACAGTAAATTTCCGAGAACATTGTAACAAGTAGTTACACAACAGATTTTAAAGTTTGGTATGGGTTACAGTTCCATGATTTTTCATTTTTTCTTCTAGCTGCTCCAAGATAGTGGAGACCAAAAGGAATACAATATATTGATTCAGCAGTCATATTCATTTGTTAAATCCAACCTTCTCTGTATAACTCCAACATCATGTTTGATCTTTCTTCCACTCTTTAAGGGTATTTGGGCTATGGCTATTCTAGCTTTTTCATGTGGGAAGGGGCTGTCAATAATATGGGATGGGGGATGGAACTACCTGATGTTCTGGAGAGGCTGGGCCCTCTAGGTTTCAGGACTTAACCTGGTCCAAGGACCCATCTGGAGGTTGTAGGTTTCTGGAAAGTTATCCTAGTGCATGGAACCTTTGTAGAACGTTATATAATGTCCTAGGTATTCTTTAGGATTGGCAGGAATGGTTTTTGTTGGAGTTTGGCAAGTTATGTTGGTAGCAATGTCTAACTGACGCTTGCGTAAAAGAAGCCTCTCAACTGTGTTTGAACTCTTTCAGCCACTGATACCTTATTTGTTACATTTCTTTTCTGCCTTTTGGTTAGGATGGCATTGTTGATCCCACAGTGCCAGGACCAGGTTCGCAGTCCTCTCCCTCACTGCCAGGGAGACTTTCACCCCTGGATGGCATGTCCCACGTAGAGGGGAGGGCAACAGTTTTGCTTGCAGAGTTGGACTTAGAGAGAGCTAAAATAAATAATAAATAAATAAATAAATCAGATGCTTGGATGATTGCTCAGATAATTTGATGGTCTTTGTTTCATATTCATTTACTCAACAAATATTTATTAAGTCCAGACAAGGTGTTTAATAAGATATGGCCCTGCCCTCAGACTCAGTCTTACCATGGGAAAGAGTAACACATGAATGAATAAATACAGTAAAGCAAAGTGCTAGAGTAAAAGTATGGAGGAGTAGGCTATGAATAGAATGAGTTCTTTCTATTTGGTTGGGAAAGGAAGAAAGGCTAGAAGTAGTGGTTTGACTTATTATTATTATTATTATTATTATTATTATTATTATTATTGCATTCTCTATTTTAATCCAGGTAAAAAGTCTGATATTTATAAGATCTACCTGCTTGGCTGAGAGTTCAAATAGAGTCGAGAGGCTCCACTGTGGGCTCCACTTATGCAGGTTTCAGCCAGACATAGCTACCCGTCATGGTTTGTCAAACACCAACCAAAACCATGCCTGCCAACCCTGAAGAACACTGAGGGCTTTATCTGAGATTCTACAAAGGCTCCATGCACTAGGATTACTTTCCAGAAACGTACAGCCTCCCTATAGTTCTTAGGCCAGATAATTCCTGAAACCCAGAGGGGCCAGCCTCTCCAGAACACCAACTAATTACATCCCCCATCCTCCTACCTGCTTGGGACGTGACTCCCAGGGGTGTAAAACTCCCTGGTGATGTGGGACATGACTCCTGGGATGAGCTGGGACCTGGCATCATGGGATTGAGAAAGCCTTCTTGAGCAAAACAGGGAAGGAAAATGAGGCAAAATAAAGTTTCACTGGTTCAGAGATTTCAAACAGAGTCAAGAGTTACCCCGGAGGTTATTCTTACACATTATATAGCTATCCCTTCTTAGTTTATGGTGTACTGGAGTGACTGGAGAGAAGTACCTGAAACTGTTGAGCTGTGTTCCAGTAGCCTTGATTCTTGAAGATGATTGTATAATGATAAAACTTTTACAGTGTTACTGAGTGATTGGGCAAACCTTGTGTCTGATGCTACTTTCATCCAGGGTATGGCTCAATGAGTAAAAAATATGGACAAAAACAAATAATAGGGAGGTTAAGGGGTAAAATGAGTGGGTAGATGGAAGCACTAGTGGTTAATGAGGGGGAGGGGTAAGGGGTATGGGATATATAAGTTTTTTTTTCTTTTTATTTCTTTTTCTAAAATGATGCAAATATTCTAAAAAAATGATCATGATGATGAATACACATCTATGTGATGATATTGTGAGCCACTGATTGTACACCATGTATGGACAGTTCATGTGTGAAGATTTGTCAATGCAAAAAAAATCATATTTTAGGGGAATGGCTTGCCCTCTCATCAGAGTTAAATCCAGTATCCTTACAATGAAGTAAGGGGACTCCAGGATCTGTCCTTCTCCCACTGCTCTGTGTTTCACTCTGTCTCATGCTCACTGTACTTTGCTCAGTCTAGTCTCCCTGACTGTGTTTGACTCTAGCTGTGGTCCCGCCTCAAGGCCTTGCCTCAGTCTGCAGCTCTCATCCCTCAGATAGCCACATGGCTCACTCCTTGGCCTCCGTGTTTCTTCTCAAATAACATCTCATCACAGA
>PVIY010045715.1:0-18906 GCA_004026745.1 Myrmecophaga tridactyla | reverse complement strand
CTCGTGCTGCTTTCAAGATTCTCTTTGACATCTGACATTCTGATTCGTAAGTGTCTTGGAGTACGTCTATTTGGATCTATTCTCTTTGGGATATGCTGCACTTCTTGGATCTGTAATTTTAAGTGTTTCTTAAGAGTTGGGAAATTTTTAGTGATAATTTCCTCCATTAGTTTTTCCCCTCCTTTTCCCTTCTCTTCTCTTTCTGGGACACCCACAACACGTATATTCGTGCGCTTCATGTTGTCATTCAATTCCCTGAGTCCCTGCTCATATTTTTCCATTCTTTTCCCTGTATTTTCTTTTGCTTGATGGGTTTCAGATGTTCCATCCTCCAGTTCCCTAATCCTGTCTGCTGCCTCTTGAAATCTGACATTGTAGGTTTCCATTGTTTTTTTTCATCTCTTCTACTGTGCCTTTCATTCCCATAAGTTCCGCGAATTGTTTTTTCAAGACTTTCGATTTCTTCTTTTTGTTCATTCCTTGCCTTCTTTATATCATCCCTCAATTCATTGATTTGATTTTTGCTCAGGTTTTCCAGGTCTGTTTGAACATTCTCAATTAATTGTTTCAACTCCTGTATCTCATTTGAATTGTTGGTTTGTTCCTTTGCCTGGGCTATGTCTTCAATTTTCTTAGTGTGATTCGTTATTTTTTGTGGGCATCTAGGTATTTAATTACCTTAATTAGTTTATTCTTGAGATTGTTTTCACTTCTTTTACCTAGGATTTTCTTGCTGGATGACTCTGTTGTCTATCTGTTCTTTGACATTCAGTTCAGCTTATTCTGGACCACTAGTTCAGGTTTTGTTTAACAGATCAGAATTTTTCAGTTGTTTTCTTGTTTCTTGCCCTGCCAGTATGTTTCCTTCCCTCTCCCACCCACCCTTAGGAGGGTCTACTTAGGTATTATAGACCCCAGCCAGATTTTCGCAGACCAAACTAGCCTCCTGTCAGGAGGAAGGAGTTACCTGCATCAGTATTCCCTGAGGGTGAGACCCAGCAGGTTGAAAAACTTTCCTGTAAAGTCTCTGGACTCTGTGTTTTTCCTATCATGCCCAATATGTGGTGCTTGTCTACCTGTGGGTCCCACCAGCATAAGGTGATGCAGTACCTTTAGGTTCAGCAGACTCTCCCTGCTGGGGTGTAGTGGAGACAGAGGAGAGGTTGTACGCTGGCTTTAATTGCTTCAATTTTCCAAACCCCAGGATCTGAATTCCTTGAGGGGGGGAATCCATCTGAGCTGGGCCCCAATCCTCTCCTGGGGAAGGCACAGGCTCCAGAAAAGGTCTCAAACAAGCTTGTTTCTGCCTATGCCTGGGACAGCTGCAGTCTGATAAGCCCTGCTGCTGTATCCAAAGGTAGTCAAGCCATAAAAACACAGTCACAAAAAAGAGAAAAATCTTTCTCAGAGCAGGACCCACATTCCTCGGGTTTGCCAATCAAGAGCATAAGTTGGTATGTTGTTTTGTATACATTCAGATTCTATGAGTCCGCTCCTTTCCTTCAGGGCCCAGACCCTGTCAAGTATTAGATCTTGATCAGCTATCTGATCCAAAAAAAAACCTCTGTTTCTTTTTTTCTTTTTCTGTCAACCCTGCCCCCTCGGTGCCAGGGCAAAAATCAGCAACCTCTGCTTTGACTCAAGGTTCGGCTGAGCGGAGGCTTATTTTTAGTAGTCAGAATTTGTGAATTACTTCCACAATTGGAGCTTAGTTGCGCTCAGCCCCTGCTGCTGGTAAAGTCCCTTTCTTTTCCCCTCTGGGAAGCAGCCTGTGGGGGAGGGGCGCTGGCCGCCGCGGCTTGGGGAACTCACGGTTCTGGGTGGGCTCACAGCCAGTCCAGCTGATCCAGACTGGGGTATGCTGTGTATCCGGTCACTGACGTGGCCCCAGCAGTTGCTCTGTACCGTTCCTTGCTATTTAGTAGCTGTTCTGGAGGACGAACTAAATCCCACACCTCGCTAAGCTGCCATCTATTTTATTTTTTATTATTTTTTTAAATTTCAATCTACTAAATTTATTTTAACACTTGGTCCCTTGTTATTTATTTATTTTTAATCCATATGTTTTACTCATCTGTCGATAAGGTAGATAAAAGGAGCATCAGACAAAAGGTTTTCACAATCACACAGTCACACTGTGAAAGTTATATCATTATACAATCATCTTCAAAAGCACTGGTGATTTTAGAAAAGGTTTTCTCTGTTCTTTTTATATTTTCTAGTACTGTAAAATTAGAGAATCTATTAAGAAAGATCACACCCATACAGTTAATCCATTAAAAGAATGTACTAGTTACCAGATGAAAAGTCAGGTGAAGGTCAAAATAATCACCTTATCATTACCATCTCCTTCAACAGCTGCCTTTTTATGAAATATTGAGCATTACTTAAATAACCAATATAATACAAATGACCATGTTAGATATTCCTATTTAGATTAGTCTAGTCTTGATAGTTTTTAAAAAAATATCTTTATTGAGAAATCTTCACACACATATATTTCATACATGGTATACAATCAATGGCTCACAGTATCATCACATAGATGTGTATTCATCACCATGATCATTTTTTAGAATACTTGCATCACTCCAGAAAATTAAATAAAAACAAAACAGAAAAAATTCATATATACCATGTACTTTACCTTCCCTCTCATTAACAAGTAGTTTTTCCATCTACCCAGTTTAACTTACCCTTTGTCCCTCTTATTATTTATGCATTTTTTATCTATATATTTTCCCTCAACTGCCCATACCCTGGATAAAAGGAGCATTAGACACAAGGTTTTCACAATCACACAGTCACATTGGAGCAATGATTTTTAAGGTTTTATTGTATCATGTGTATTACAATCCAGTACATGAAAGTGGGGAGGAGGAATCCAATTAGCAGACTATCAAAAAGCTAAGAAACAAGAAATAATTCTCAGAAAGTGTACTTTATTACTGTTAACCACATATCTTATATACCAATGGATTTCTGTACCTTTTGTTGAAAAAGCATGATTTTATCAAACAATTAGTTCAATACAAAATCATCAAAAGTAACTCTGCTTTGCAAACAAATATGGCTGAAGAAACATGAAAAGTTCTCAATACATTCAATAATAAATGAAACTAAAGTAGCTTACCTAACTAGCATGCTAAGACTGTGATTCCCAATGTTTTCTAAGATGGTGATATTTACTTGGCAAATTTCTTAGACTATCATCATCACTTCTGAATTGTGACTGACCTACAGCAAGAACTCAGAAGGGGTCTGAGAAGATTATTTCATGACACTGTTTTGTGAAAGACATTTCTTAAGAAGGAGATGCTGATTATGTCTAAAACAGGAAGGATAAATCAATAAATATAAGAATATATGGTCAGGCCTTGGAAAAAATTACGTGCTTAGTGATGAAAGTGTTCTAAAATTGGATTGTGTTATTGGTTGCCCAACTCTGTAAATTTACTAAAAATAATTAGATTTTATTCTTAAAATAAGTGAATTTTATGGCATATAAATTATACTTTAATAAAGCTATTAAAATATATGCTTACAAAATAGTAAATGAATGGCATATCCCATCTCTCACCATTTAGGAGTTATCTAAAGTTGAACGCAATAAAATGTCAATGAAATAGCCAACAGTAGTGCCCATTATATGCTATCTGATGATTTTAGCTTTAAACCTATGAAACTGCTTAGAGTCAGGACCAGGGGGCCACTACAATGTCTTCTTTATTCATTAACAGTCCGAAAGATATTTCTGTAGTAGGCCATATTTCTGCATATTGACAGAAAACAACTAGCTCATGCCCTTATCAAAATGTCTCTAAGAGAGAAAGCCAGATGAAGCTACACACTGCTCTGTCCTAGAACAGTAGATAACTTCTATGACTCAAATTCTTTAATTGTCAGAGATTCCTATGAGTTGGAATCAACTCAAAATTTACTACTACATTCCATACAAATGGCTAGGTTTTGGGAATTTATCATTTTGATGGGTGAAAGAATTTCAATATAATTTGGTAAGTTCTATGATAGTGGTTTCAAAGGCGTTTGTGAAAACAGAAGGGAGTCACATCACAATTTTGAGGTAGGTGGTGAGTAAGGGAAATTGCCTCTGAAGAGCTGAATCTGAACTGAAACTTAAGAGGAAAAGTAAGAAATAGGAAAGAAAAAGCACATTCTAAGCAAAGGAAACAACAGAATGAGCAAGATACGCAACCATGAGATAATATGCTATGAGGAAGGAATAAATGGCAATTCAGTTTTACCTATGATTCAAGGCAAGGAAGAATGGGAAATAAAGGGGCAAAAATGAAAACAGCCCAGAGAACTTTTCACAAAGCTCCACTTATTCAGTTTAAAGTATTTAACTTTAATTGTGAAAACCCTATGGTGATAATCTATAGTTATAAAATTTTTTTTATTTTTCTGTAAATATGAGACTATTATATGATAGTAGCCCTAAAGAATTAAGTGGGCGAGTTTTTGCCTACCCCATCTTGTAGAAAACAGTTTAATAATGTGGGGTCTCCCTATATTTTCCCCACAAAAATACTCCAATTGTGACACATTTAAAATGCCAGTAATTTATTAAGGAACCGATAAAGAAACCAGAATATATTTTCATAACAATAAGCAAACCGCCATTACTGACAGCAAATGCTTTCTTTCATCACAATCTTATCATCAAACTCTGAAATAGAGAAAATTTAACTTTAAGTCAATGCAGTAGGGATGTAATGGGAATATGGTGCATTTACAATTTTGCCATCATACAACTGTGCAATCATAATGAAACAGGTGTCCTGTATATAATCTGAAAAGTTTGCCACATCTTTTCTCTTTCCCCAAAACCTATCCCACATTTATATCTTTACATTGTTTTAAGATATGTTCCCAGAGTAACTTGGGCAGAAAATAAAAAAATAATTGCAAAGTTCACTTGAGAGGCTGGGGAGAAAGGAGGAAATATTAAGTTTCTGCACCTGGGAAATTCCTGATATTCACACCAGCACTGGGGACAATCAATTTAATAGGTTGAGCCCTCAATCTTGGGGCTTGCCCCTATGAAACTTATTCCTCCAAAGGAAAAGCTAAGCCTAGTTATAACCGTGCCTAAGAATCATGCCCAGAGAACCAATTTTGTTGATCAGATGTGGTCTTCTCCCTCAAAGCCAACATGACAGGTGACCTCACTGCCTACCCCCTATGTGGGACATGACTCCCAGGGATGAGCCAATGATTTTATTAATTTTTCTTTGATTTCTTTTTCTGGAGTGATGCAAATGTTCTAAAAATGATCATGGTGATGAATACACAACTATTTGATGATACTGTGAGCCACTGACTGTTTACTTCGGGGGACTATATGGTGCACAAAAATCTTTCAATTAAAAAATATATTTTTTAAACGCTGCTAGCTCATAAGGCTTGCTGTTGCTAATCAGAAGAAAACCTAGAGAACAGAAACTCACACAATTATTTTTCAAAACTTTAATCCAGGGCGGCTGCCGTGGCTCAGCAGGCAGAGCTCCGACCTGCCGTGCTGGAGGTCTGGAGTTCGATCCCTGGTGCCTCCTGCCCATATGCAAATTAAAACAAAACAAAACAAAACTTTAATCCACACACAAAGAACTCTTACCTGCTTTACATTGTATCCTGCTTTTGCACTAGTTTCAATAAACATAACATTCAGCTCTTTGGCTTTCCTCTCTCCCTCCTCAATTGACACCTGTCTGTAGGAAAGTTAAAAAAAAACAACAGATAAATTATTTTTGCAACATAATGTCAAGATAATTGAAGTTCTGAAAGTAACTTTTCTTGAAATAGGTGCTTGTACACAGTTGAGTTTAATTTCAAAGTTTATCAAGCTGCAACACACTTAAAATTTATGCCCTCCTTCCGTGTGTCTGTTAAATTTTTAAAAAGATTAATGGCCTGCTTCTTTCCTTTGATATTAAATCATAAGCATTGACCAAAACTTTGTGTAAGAAAATTTTGTGAAAAAGCTTATGATCCAAAACTTTGTGTGTAAAGTAATTTTTATGGCTATGTAATTTGTCAATTTGCTACTACAATTTACATAAACATTCCCAAACTGTAAGAAATGTATGTTGTTTTCAAATTTTACATAACTAGGAAAAATGTTGCTATAAACATCTTCGTGCTTGACGTTTTGTGTACTGTGAAACATTTCCTTAGGTTGGATTTTATGGATTTCTATTATGGGAACAAGTCAAAATAAATACCTAATTTAAAGCCTCTTGATATATAATTGTAATTCTTTAATGTCTTTTGGAGGATATTTTGTGATACATTAAAATTAACAATGTGCCTCAAATTGTGAGCTCACTAAGTGCAAGACTGTAAGAACTTTTTCTGAATGAGATTGGAATATTTGAATGGTAGTATAATCTGCTCTGACTTGCTTTTCATGGATGATTGCTCTTGTGAAATGCAAGGGAAAGGGTAAAAGCAGAGAGACCAATGAGGAGACTAATCCAGATTGTAATCCAGGCAAAATGTGATTACTTAGACTGGAAATGTGGCAATTTGTGTGGTGATGAGTGGTCATATGCAGATATATTTTGAAGATACAGCTGTCAGAATATACTGATGGGTGTTATGTGGGGTACGAGAGAGCAGTCAGGGGCGACACCATTTTGGCTTGAGTAACTGTGATTTAATGAAGAGGGAGAAAATGCACAAAAAGCTGGCTTGGGAAAGTATAAGCACAATTTCAGTCATTTTTAAGTTTGGAATGGCTATTAAATATGCAACTGCAAGGGGGAAGAGTTTTTAGCAAATAAGGTTTCAGTGGCTGACAGTTCAAATAGAGTCGAGAGGCTACTCTGGAAGCTACTCTTACACAAGTTTCAGCTAGATATTGCTACTTATCATGGTTTGTCAGACCCCCACCAAAACCATTCCTGCCAACCCTAAAGAACACCTAGGGCTTTATCTGAGGTTCTGCAAATGTTCCATGCACTATGATTACTTTCGAGAAACCTACAATCTCCAGATGGATTCCTCGGCCAGATAAGTCCTGAAACCCAAAGGGACCAGCCCCCTCGATCACCTAGTTCGATCCCTCTACCCCATATTATCGACAACCCATTCCAACATGAAAAAGTTAGAATGGGCATAGAATGCCCTACGTGATCTAGCCTTCATGATCTTTTTGTTTTCAACCTCATCATCCTCTACTTGTTCTCTCATTCTCCTTACTCAGCTACATAGGCCTTGCTATTCCTCAAATAAGGTAAGCTCCCACTTCAGGGCCCCTATATTTTCTAAGCCCACTGCCTGAAACCCACACCCCGTCGAGATATCTGCCTTGTTAGCTCCCTTATTTCATCTGCATCTTTATTCAAGCTACTGGTCACCTTTTCAGTGAGGTCTTTTTTTTTTTTAATTGAAAATCTTCACACACATACAGTCCATCTAAAAGTATACAATCAATGGCCCAGAATATCATCACATGATTGTGTATGCATAACCAACAGTGCTGTCTTAATACTGACATTCTATCTAAAATTTCAAACCCACCCTTAACATTTCATAACCCCTTTTCCCTGCTTTAATTTTTCCCCTTGGCATGTATCACTATCTAACGTACTATATATTTTATTAATTTATCTTATTTATTCTCTGGAATAAAAGCTTCTTGAAGACTTGTCTTTTTTGCTCACTACTTTATCCTAGAGCAGCAGCATCTGGTACATAAGTGACACTCAATAATTATTTCAATTAATGATTACAAATCTGTAAACCCTATGCCTGACGGATTCCAGAGAGTAATTCTTCCTGATTTTTGAATTCTAAGCATTTTCACTAAGGTAACTAGAAGGGACCCTAATCAAATGCTTGGAGGTTGACTATAGCAGTGATCCTGGATTGTTGGTTTGATTATGTCAGAATCACCTAGGGTGCTTCTTTAAAATATAAATTCATGGGTCCCACCCCAGATTCACTGAAGCACAGTATCTAGATGTAGGACCCAAAAATTCAAAAATTTTAAAAAGTTAAACATGACCTTTTATAACCAGAGTCATAAAAGAGAATCTAATAAGCCATATTTATCAAGTAATTCTCAGGTTGAAATATCTGACAATTACTAGTCTAAAGAGGACAGAAAGAGAATGGAGTCCCTATGAGCTTATATTGAGAAAATGAAACAAATGTTCTCTGGTCTTTCTTTCAAGTGTTTAAGGAAAAAAAAGTATTAATTCTCAAAGAAAGTGACAAAGATAGCCAAATTTTGTTTCAAAACATTTTTCTCATTGCAAATGTAATACATATTTTGAAAGATCAATCATTACAACAAACGCCCTCCATAATACTACCTCTTGCCACAAATAACCACAGTAAGTTTCATGTATTCTTATCCAGATTTTTTTTCTAATCAATACATTCCTACCATCTTTTTTCTTTAAATGGTAAGGATATAATGCTATATACACCATTCAAGTGCATTTTTACACTTGATGCGTTAAACACATGTTAAAACAACAATACATTAATACCTCTTGTTCTTTTGAGTTGTTACCAAATATTTCATTTATAAAATTCTGTTTATAGGGCAGGCAACAGTGGTTCAGTGGCAGAAGGCAGAATTCTCACTTGCCATGCTGGAGACCCGGGTTTGATTCCCGGAGTCTGCCCATGCCAAAAAAAAAAAAAAATTCTATTTATATATCCAATCTGCTACTAGTGGACTTTTAGATCCACATAAATTGTTTAGTATTCCAAATAATGATGCAATAATATTTTCACATGTTCATCTTTTCAAAATTTTATAGGTACAACTACTGTGGATGAGTCAATTAGTATTTTAAATTCTGTTGCTGCTGAACTGTTTTCCAATAAAGTTGTGTTAATTACATGTTCAATGTTTGAGAGTTCTTGTTTTATCTAGACTTTGAACGAAACTGTGTATTATCAATCTTTTAAGTCATGGTTAATCTAATAGGTGAATATAATCCATATATTCAAACTTATCAGTCTTTGACTTTATGGCTTCAGGGTGTCATGTCATGCTTATAAATGATCATCCACTACGAAAAGATTTTCTTTCAATTCTTCAAGTTTTGTGGTTGTTTTAATTTAAAACTTTCATCAATTTGGAAATTATTTGAGTGGGAAGAGCAAGGCTCTAACCCTTTCAAATAAGAAAAGTTGAAGGGTCTAACTAAGTCTGACAAAAATTACTGAGAAAGATGATAATTCCAAAGCAAGTAACAAATATTGCCTTAAAGAAAACTGCTGTACCAATAATTTAGGTAAGAGTCTAGTATCTTATGTGCTCAACTGAAATATTAAGCAAAAAAAGAACAGAAGTGTATTATTATTACTACTCTTTTTGAACAACTCTGGCTATAAAGGGAAACAGTTAGATATACAATTTTTTTATTTAAAAAGAAGGTATTTAAGGTCTCTCTACCAGAATGGCTATACTAACATAATGTTCAAATTCTCATAGTGGAGGTAAATAAAATGGTGAAATTTTTAACATGGCAATTCATGTCCAAAAATCATTTTCATAAAAAAAGCTAAAGTCATGCTTTGAATTTACTTTTAAATTAAGACATTTTTATAACTGTACTACCAATTCTAATTGACATACCACAGGCAGGAATGACTTAATACCTCCACAATCTTTGAACATACTGGATTTCTTTGCAATATTTTAATTAATACTGCAAGTCCACTATCTGAATTTCAATGTCGAACTCATGAATAAACAAACAATAAATACCAAAGCTTCTACTATTAAATAGTCTGGCCAAGACTATTTAAAGCAGAAAGAATAAACGCTATTATCCAGCAGGACACTTAAGAACACTGAAAGCAAATATTCAAGCCATGGATTCTACAATGAATGTTAATACATTTTGAATTCTGCAACTTGAATATGGCTTTGCTCACTTGATTAACGTATTGCAAAATCAAGCTATTTAATAGTTCAACTACACAGTTCAACTCAATCATACTAACAATTTTTTTTTAATTACACCACTGGATTAAACTGAATATTTGCATTTCATCTTTATGAATAACTTTTAAAGGAAGGGTTTCTGCTCTTTAACAAAATATTGCTCATACTCATGAATCCTAAAAAATGTAAAACATTTATCAGCTTCATGTGTAAACAATCTTGCACCAGAATTACTTATACATGGGCTTATAGAAAACGAATCTCATTTTCCATTAAGGATTCTATTTAATGTTTTTATTTATATTTCAGTTCCCTCACTAAAGGCAAATGGATAAACTTAAGGATAAGCATATCTCTCTTCAAAACAATTCTTTAATGACAAAAACAACAGGCTATTAACATAGAACTCAAACATTCCATACCCACAAAAAATCACTCCATACCTCTTATCAGCAAGATCTGTTTTATTTCCTACTAGCATGATGATAACATCACTTCCTCTTTCTGTTCTGACATCATCAATCCATTTTGTAGTTTGCTGGAATGAGTTAACATCTGGTGTAGGAGGGTGGACAGAGAGATTAGTGTTATTTCAAATGCCTCTCAAAGTAATGCAAAAAACAAAACAAAACAAAACAAAAAAACAAGGAAAAGAAAGAAAGGGGGGAAAAAAGCCCTGGAAGTTGGAAGAGGACTGGCACATTAGGACCCCACTTTTAATGTGCCTGCAACACAACCCCATTTTATCTGATTATAACTGTCAGTGATATAAACAAATCACAAGAATAAAATCCTCAAGGTATTTTTTATAGTTTTAAGAATTTTGAACATAATTAAATGAGTACAATGTAATTATCTACTTGAAAAAATACTTTTTAAAACATAAAGACAGTTATGACAAATAATATGGTGTTACATTGCTACAATGCTTTTTTGATCACTTACATATACCAAACATGACAAAGAAAGCATCTCCAAAAGTATGTCAGCCAGTTAAATCCCAATATATCCAGAAAATCTGTAGCCTTATACAGCTTTTCAACATCACTCTCTTTGCATAGCTTACTTAGTTTGTGATCACTTTAACTTAAAGTTCATTAGTTTAATGTACCAGAATCACTTGTGACAAAATCCATCTTTTCCAGTGTTGCTTTCTACGTATGGTGCTTCAAGAATTTTCATAGCAGCCAAAGGAAACAATTTACCAATATTTTAATCACATCTGTACAATTTAAAAAGAAAATCTTCCAGGTTTCACCTGCTTTGGTTAAAGTAAGCACAAACATTTCAAAGCTGCAAAAACTTGTCAATGCATGATAATGAACATACTTTTTTTTAAACAAATAGCACCCTCAAGTAAAGTTGCAAGAGAAAATTGCATACAGCACCTATAAAAAAAAGTCCCCAAATGACAAACTTCTAATTCTGCCACTGTGATTATAAAAGTAAATATGATTTTGATTGAGCAGATATTTAAAAATGTATTGTAGGAGGACCACTAGCTTTAAGACAAAGTTTCTTTGTCTATATAATTATTGTTTTCAAAGAAATCCTAGATACTGCACTATCCTGGTATTCTTATAAAGTATGAACCACTATATGTAATAATGCTTAATATTGCCTAATATATGTCATAAACTGATTTACAAAGACAATTTCAATCAGAGAGTATTTTCCTGACAGTCATCAATGTTCCATGGAAAATTTAGTTACTTAAAATGCCAAAGGCATTATTCAGTCTTTAGGGAAAAGAAAAAAAAAAACATTGCTTATTTATTCTCCTATTTTTAATTTTTTCTTGAAGAGAAATGAAAGAATAATTTGTTAGCAACAAAGTAAGTAAGCTTTAGGCACAGAACCAAGATATAATTCAAATGTAAATGATTAATAGAAAACTGCACATTATGTTTTCTCTGTCTTCCTCTAGAGAGAAGATGTCTGAAAGGGGAAAGCAGAGAAAAGCTGGCTAGCAAAAGCTTTTAGTAACCTCAACAGAAGCCTTGGGGGACTTGGAAAACTTGGCAGGGGTCTTAAATGCATATTATTTTATTTTGGAGAAATGTGAGACCAAATTAAATAAGAAGGGAGGTATATCTCCAACCATAATCATGGTATGGCTTAGGGAGAAAGCCTTGGGGAAGATTGATAATTAGAACTGAAGGAAAATTTCTGGAGCAAAAAAAATCTGGCACAGTAGAAATAAAATATATTGGCACAAACACCAAAGTAAGCATTTCTGACCAGGCTGGTTGGTGATAAGGTTGCTATGATAAAACTCATTCTTACATGCCAGTATGGAAAACAAGCACAAGACAAGAACATGCATGCAGCTAAGCTAAAGGTTGAAGGAAGATTAGAAATGCATAATTCCCCCCACTCACTTGTGATATCATAAACAACAACTGCCACAGTGGAGTCACGAATGTAGCTAGGAATCAAGCTCCTGAACCGCTCTTGACCTGCTGTGTCCCATAATTGCAATCGTACCTAACAACAAAATCAGTCAAACAAGCAAGAAAAATAAGAAAGGTCAAGCTGTTGCAAAATACCTACTTGTGATATCGTAAACTACTACAGCTGCAGCAGAATCACGGATGTAACTGGGAATGAGGCTGCGGAAACGTTCCTGACCCGCAGTATCCCACAGCTGCAGCCTGATCTGTGGGATGGGAAAAAATAAATAAAAAAAAAAAAAAAAAAAAAAAACAAACTAATACTAGGAAGAAAATAATAATTTTTAAAGGGGAAAGGTGAGAGTGAAGTAGACAGGAGACACATGGAGGAGGCTGAAGGGGGTGAAGAATGAAAATAACACAAAACTCCTGTCCTTCTTCCAAAAAAAGAGCATTTAAAAAATGTTCTGGCTCTGTAGGTATCTGACTGAAAATGGCACTGGCAAAGTTTTCACAACATCAGAAACATAGCTTCCCCTTTTCTTCCTCCTTATAACCTCCCTTTGAATCCCTACGCCTTACAGATGGCAATAACTAGGCTGTGGATGTTCAAATAGTGAATATGAGAGAGAAAGGAAGGTAAATGTCAAGGTTATCAGAGTAAAGGAATTAATGTTTCTCTGAAAGCCTCTCTGAAGCTAAGTGTGTCCATTTTCCTACTGGGTCCAGAATACTTTGAAATTGGGTCTCTGGCTACTGTGTTTATATATTTCTCCCCAGAACATTCTATACAATCTAACAAAAAGGAGAAATACATTTTGTAATTCTACATAAAAAAGTAATAACATTTTTACTTCCTCATTTCTCCATTAGGGGAAGAAAATCTTGATAACAAAGCAGTTTCCAAACTTCAAATTTTAGGAAATGGCAGGTAATATATTAAAACATAAAAGAGAACCTCTAAAAGAACTCACACATATTTATGATAAACAGCATTGCAGACAAAATAGTATTTCTTTGGTGGCAGATTCAGAGATACTGCATTTAAGATACTCAATGTTTAAGTGAGAGAAATCTCTTCAAGGAACAATGGGCTAGCCAATTCTCAAAGGAAAATACAGATATATTACCTTTATTTGTTGTTACTAATTCTGTAACAAGTTTTCCTAGAAGCCTGTAAACTAACTTTGGTAAGTCTGCTAAGTACTTCTTGTACTGATCTTGTATCAACCATTGATTAGAGCTTTGATCATATAGTTTTCTACACTTGAGTGCTGCAAAAAAAACCTGTACAATAAAAACATTACTCACTGTTCGATCCTCCAAATACATTGTTTTTGATAAAAAGTCAATGCCAATTGTTGCCTGTAAAATAAAACAAAACAAAGAAGTTAACAGATAATGGTGGCTGGTAGTTTAGGATTCAAATGGGAATTACAGGTTGTGGAAGAAACACAGAAGCACATGATAACCAAGTAAGAAAAATTTTTAGTGATAACAGCTTCCATCTATTATGGGCTCTTAAAAAATGATCATTCTTAGTTCTCATACATCTCTTCATGGTAGCTATAATCATCCTTATTTTTCTTATTTTACAGAGTACAACATCGGGGGACAGAGAAGTTAAATAACTTGCCTAAAATCACCTATCTTTTGTTGTGGAGCTGAGTCTGACTACACAAAGTCCAGCTCTTTCAAATACACTAATTTTTATTAAAACAGCAACAACAAAGAAAGAAGATTCCTCCCTTTATCCCAAATCATGTGACTTTGTATTTAAATTATGTTTTTCAACTTAGAATTTAAATACATACAATATTTAAGTACAAGATCCATCTTACGACATCTGATTTGAGACTGTATATTTCACTCTACTCTTTCGCCTGACTTCTGCCTAACTTCTTAAATAATGGCTTATCATCTATACTGATACCACAGATAGCCTGAGGCCCACAAATATCATGGTTTTTCACAATGGATGTGATTTTTACAATATAAACAAAATGTAATTGGGTAAAGCAAGCAAGTTTTCCTCTGCACCAAGCAATCATAATCAGTTTATTTCTGTGGCTTGGTTGTGCTTTCACTAGCAGGATAAAAGAGAGAAATTATAAGAGTCCAAAAAAGCAAAGACCAGAATGAAGGAGGTGTGGGGAAGTGGATAAGTTAGAAGTTGGAGAAGAGTCCAAAGTAAGGGAAATGAGTAAAATTAACTGAAGAAAGACAAAAAAACAAAAAACAAAACCCCCAGAAAGATGATGTCAATGCTGATTCAATTTTATAAGGCTAACCATCTTGTTCATAAATAAAAAGTTTATGTATGTGTGTATATATATGCATGTGTAATATATATATTTTCCCCTAGATATCTTTGTGCCACATTACATGGACAGAAACTAGATAGAATCTGTGAATTTTAAACATGGGTTATTAAAGGAGTCTACGGGTGGTTCAGTGGTAGAATTCATGCCTGCCATGTGGGAGACCTGGGTTTGATTTCCAGTCCATGCACTCCAAAAAAATCAACAAATGTTGCCGTGACAATGGGATAGTTAGATGCAAAAAGAATGAAATGTGACCCCCCACCACATGGCATATGAAATAATTAAAAAAATAAGAAATCAAACCCTGCATCAGAAAAAGTGGTTCATCCAATTGGAGATTTTATTCCTATTGGTAGCAAACTAGAATACTGTGTGGAACAATCTAAGGCTTGAACTTATAAAGAGATTAAGGATGTATTCAATCACCATCAACTTTTTGGACGAGTTTATTATGTGACTAAAACCCACTGATTTATCTATACCATCCTGAACTTGTTTATGGTGAATCTGTAGTTATCTCTTGGGATAAGAAATCCTTTAAATTTAGAGTAACCTCAATAGTTACTCCAAGCAACATTCTCTTCCTTGAATAAAACAATCAATCTACTGCAGCTAGAAATCTTTCATGAAATTATTTATAGATTAAGTTGAACCATGTAAAATTGCCAGTATTCTACTGTTTTTAAATTATAAAAATGGCAACTTAATATGGTTCCCACTTGATGTTTTGAATATGGGAGCAAAGAAATAAAACCCAAAAAATGAGAAAGAGAAAAATAAACTGTGTAAAGATGCAATATCCCCAACTTATAAATAAACTCTGGATGCATCTTTCCTACTCTAGACTGTTGGATGAAATCAATAGTGGAAAACTTTATATTGCTAGAAAATCTGTAGGCTTATAACTGAAAAACGAAAAAGAACTTTGAAAAATAAGAGCAACTTAGGGGAATCACTTCCAGATTCTTTAGCTATACTAGTTTCCCTGTTCAGTTTTTTCACTTCACTTTGAAATAGTATCTAAAATACGACAAACTGAGGACTCTGCTGGCTAACCAGTTTCCTCTTTTCAAAATCCAAGAATGCAGGGAAAAAAGAGTCATATATAGAGTGTAAATTATGAATGACATAAGTTAGCTTCTGTATGAAATAAAATTTCATTTAACTGAGTTTCAGATACATATTACACAGGGTTCACATAAGCCCAATAATTAACGCCTTGCAATGAGACTGGCATCTTATTCATTTCAGAAATCTTTTGTTGCATGTATGATGGGAATGGGGAGCATATAAGGAATCTTCAAATGATTCACTGAAGAATTAAACACCTGATAACTAAGTTGGAAGCTAACTACAAATGGTCAATTTTTCATATTCAAAGATACTGCTTGAAATACTGTCAAGCCAAAAAATTTTCCTAAGTAAAAATGTAGGATGCTATACCATCCACATTTCATCGAATATCTTTAGATCTAGGACTGTACCTAATTTTTAGAAAAACTGGTAGCTCACACTGTTAATTAGCTTCTCCTATTAGTACCAAAGTACAATGATCTTTTGGATTCATTCATAACAACTTTTCCACAATCAAAATCTTTATCTGTCAAATACCATATACCTCTGTGCTATCAAGATCACACATCTGACTGCACAAAAGTAATAGTCTCAGTGCATAAGGAAAGAGCAACAACATAGCATATGTTAACCTGAAAGATCTGCTTAATTTTACAAAGAACTGGGGTATAACAAAGTACTTTAGAAATACCCATAGAACTCAAAATATAGACTCCAGCTTATAGTTGTTTAGCCTAACAATCCAGCCCACAATTCAATTTTATTAGCTTATGGTCTTTGTACTCTACAAGCATTTCAGACTCCAGTTTACACCCCAAGGAAGTCGCCACATCTGGTTCACTAACTTCAGAACATTTTTTAGCCCCAGATGTTTCATTTGTGGGTCTCCTACTGGGAAGAGATACAGGCACTACTTTAATTCAAAATATTATACATAATAGAGAACCATCTGGGTGAAGCCTATAAGCAGTGGATTCTAGGGGACTAGAAAACAGAGATACCTGATCTAAAGGGAACCAAATGAAACTGGAGCACTCTTGCTGAACTATTTTTCATTTCTATACAAACTTAACTGTTTGTATACAATCTTAGGAGGAATTTAAACCATTTCTGAAATACTGAAAAGAATAATACTAAAATTGTAAAAATTTTGTTAACGGATGGTGTTGATTGTGGCACAACATTGTAAATATAATTAATACCACTGAATTGCATACTCAAAAGTGGTTAAAATGGGAAATATTACGCTGTACACATATAATAATAATAATAAAACCCACAGAACTGTATAACACAAAGAGTAAAATCTAATGTAATCTATGAACTTTAGTTAATAATATAATTCTAATAATATTGGTTCATCAATTTTAACAAATTTACCACACCAATGCAAAATGTTAATAGGGAAAACTTTGGGGGGAATTTGGGGAGGATGGGGGGGTTGTATGGGAACGCTGTATTCCGCATGATTTTTCTGTAACCTTACAAGTGCTCTAAAATTTTTTTAAAAGACAAAAAAAAAATTTCCTAGACTACAAAATACAGAAAATTTGGGGGGATGATGGACATGGTCTGACAGTGGGAGTTTATGGGTTTATGTCTCTGTCAAAATGTAATAGTCAAATCTTCCCTGATTATCTTAAAAATATCTTTACGGTATTTTATAGTTGGGAACTAAACAAGGTCTACAAATTGCATTTGGTTGATTTTCTCTTAAGTCTTTTCAAATTGTGAATATATCTACTACTCCATATTCTTCCCCCATGCAAGATATATGTCTGTTGTCCTGTATAGGGGACCTATATTCTGGAATTATCTTTTTGCTTCCTGTAGCATCAATTTTTTTGTTAAAATGTGATAAGATTCACGTTCAAAAGATTCTATGTTCATAGGTGGGAATTTAATAGGTACACAATGTCCTGTTGTTCCACTGTTAGTATTGCTTATATTGAACGGTGAGTTTAGCTGGTGACAGCATGATTCCTCCATTGTTAATTGTGTTTTTGACCACATGATTAGCAAGTAATCTTTAGGATATCTTGGGATCCTACAAATACCCAATTTCCATTTACTTTTTCACTAGTAGTGGGTTTAACATCTATTAGTAACAGTTATCAGAATCAATTATTTCATCAAGATTACAAAATGGTAATTACCTAATTCTTGTCATACTTTCTACATTTGTTTTTAGTGGACTTCTTCTGTAAAGAACTTAGCAAGCAGAGATACGTAGCTACCCTGAAATACAGTTTGCATGGGAAAGGCATTGATTAACAATTTTCAACATAAGGAGTTGATGCACAAGTTATCAATCATACTGAAAATAAGATTTTTGTTCGTGATTTTCTCTTTTTGAGGATTATTTTTCAGAAGCCATGGACTTTTTTTTCTTAATGGAGTTTTTTGAAATACAAAAGTTTTAAATTTTGATAAAGTTTGATTTATCATTCTCTTCTCTTACTGATCATGCTTTGGGTGCTGTATTAAACACTTTTTCTTAACCCAAAATAATGAAGACTTTTTTCCCTAAAAATTTTCTTCTCAAATTTTATAGTCATAATTTCTATATTTTGGACTATGATCCACTGTCACACTTACAAATTCACAATTTTAATCTATCGTATGAGGCAAGGGTTGCCTAAATTCATCTTTTGGCACACTGATATTTAATTGTCCCAGTATCATGTGTAAAAAAACATAAAAACCCTATTTTTTTTCCTAATTGAATTGCTTTGGAACCTTTGTTTAAAATTATTTCTGGTTGATTTTTGATAAGGCAGTCAAGACAACTCATTTGGGACAGAACAGTCTCTTTAATAAATGGTGCCTAGAGAACTGGATATCCATATGCAAAAGAATGAAAGGGGACCCGTATCTCACACCCTATACAAAAGTTAACTCAAAATGGATCAAAGATCTAAACATTAGGTCTAAGACCATAAAACAGAGGAAAATGTAGGGAGATATCTTATAAATCTTATCATTGGAGGCAGTTTTATGGACCTTACACCTAAAGCAAGAGCACTGAAGAAAGAAATAAATAAATGGGAGCTCCTCAAAATTAAACACTTTTGTGCATCAAAGAACTTCATCAAGAAAGTAAAAAGACAGCCTACACAATGGGAGACAATATTTGGAAACGACATATCAGATAAAGGTCTAGTATCCAGAATTTATAAAG
>PVIY010045714.1:0-18929 GCA_004026745.1 Myrmecophaga tridactyla | reverse complement strand
GAGATGTAACAGAGAAGATAGGATCTAACAAATGAATGTGACTACAGAATCATTATATTGATATTTCTTGTTAGTCTCTAGCATATTAGAACAGCTAGAAGGGAATACCTGAAACTTTGGAACTGTAACCCATACCATTCTTTGAAATTTTCTCTATAATCACTTGTTAAACTCTACTTTGAAATTTATCACTTTTTAAAATATATGTTATATTTCACAATTAAAAATGGGAAAAGGCAACCCATCCTATAAAGCATTTATTTTTCACTAGGACTAATCCCCGAATTCATTAACTCTAGGGCCCACAGAGCCTCAAGTCTTTTTAGGGGAATGAAAGAGGAGGTGGGGTTTCAATCCCATATGTGTTTATTGACTCTGCATGTCTTAGTGAGCAGAGACATTCTCAGCCTTGCTCAGGACAAGGAATGAGGAGTGATTGGTAGATTGGTGGTCTCAAGAATGTCTAAGAATATTGACCACAGGGGAAACAGGTTTTGAAGCTAGTCTTGCCTATCAGGAGCTGAAGCATTATGTACTTCCTTTGCAGGACTGTTCCATTCCTCTTATATTTCTGCTGCTGGTCTTCCTGGCTTCCTCAGAGCTTTTCTTCCCTCATAATTCTAATTTACATGGGGCCATTATGTTGCCCAACACATCGCAATGGATTACTTTGGACCCATTTGCATGCTAACTAGAAGAATCTCCCAGTTGTCTGATTCCAAATCCATGTCTCTGATTAGCCCAGTTTAACTTTTGTCACCAGATTTTAAGTTACTGATTGGCCAGTTTGTGAAAAGACTGCACTGGGGTTTGCTGCCCCCCAGGAGTGCTGGGGGTTCACTGGGGGAGTCCTTAGTTTACGCAGTGAGGTTTCCACTCAGTAGGACTATTAATAGAGGCACATTGCCGGAAGGGCTCTGTGTGTGGGCAAAAAGTTCCATAAAACCTGTAAGACAGCACAGTGATGGGCAAGTAGGAGCTTGAAGGGAGTTCTGCAGCTTGATTATTTTAAGGAGAATAGATACTCGGGAAAGTGAGGAGACAGGTCAGTTGTCATTAAATCAAATGAAAAATTATAAGGGAAGAATCTACCCCTCAGATAACACCCTCCCCTCAGATAACCTATCAAACCCTAGTCTTTAGACATATGTTTCCCATTGCAGTCTCCACCAGCTACCTATGGCCAATGAAATTTGAATATAAATTGATTCACATTAAATACAATTAAAAATTTAATCCCTTGGTTGCACTAGCTGTGCTTCGAGTGCTCAGAGTTACACGTGGCTGTTGGGCAATGCATATATCCAACATTTATAGCGGTTCAGAAAGTTCTATTGAACAGCCCTATTTTAATGGTTATCCCTTGTATTTAAGGGAAGGAATTGGAGAGGTTCATTTCTTTTGAGTTCTTTTTCTCTTCTCCAATAAAAATAATAATAAACACTCTTAGAGTCCCTTTCCTGGAAACACATTAGAGATGAGTTGCCAGGTTCCTTCCATCTGTTGTAACAGGAAGGACAACTGGTATTTTGTAGTTATTTTTAATTCATTAAGATGCCAACCGCATGAAAAACATTCGGTGTCTGTCCCTTGGTTTTAGATTTTCTTTCTTGCTCATGTAATTCTTCCTTTTTCATGGGCAATAGTTTTGCACAGAGATGAATGGATAGAAGGAACTGGAGGTGAATATTATACTTTGTCTCTACACCTTAGAGTCAGAAGGGACCCATGGCTCTTCAATATACCTAATGCAGCAACTGTGTCTGCTGCATCCTGTACAGGTGAAGTTATTTTTGCTCGAGTTACCAAATGTCTGTCATATGCCCAGCTTCAAATTTATTTATCATGATAGCTCGAAGCACGGGTGTTCAATAAACGTTATATGTAAAAATGCGTTGCACTTCCAATGTTTGACAATAAGTTGGGTCAGTGGGATTTGCAGTAAAAAATTTCCATGGAAAGCATTTTAAGAAGTGACGTTTTCGTTCCTTGGCTGCCCTCAAAAGCTGAATTAACCCATGATATGTAACCATTTGTAGCAAGATTTTTGTAAGAAAATCTGACTCTCCTCCTCCACCACCCTCCCCAGGAGTCTCTCCCTTTCTTCTTTCCTTCATTCCTTCCATCCTTGAATAAATTCCACATTCAAAGACTAGGAACAAAGCTCTCTCTAATCTAGCTTCTGTGGGATGTATCTGATTCTCCTGGAAGGATCAGGAGTTCCGTGATGGGGGAGGAAAAGTCCATTTTAAAGAAACTTTTACAAGAACTAGTGCTTGTTAGGGGTCCTCTTTGCAGTATATATCAGAAAACACTATTGAAAATACCTGTGTGGCAATTCTCAGTACCTCAACCAAGACAGGGACGCTCCCAGGTTGGATGTTGTTTCAATGATGCTATTCTCAAGTACGTCTTCCTTTCTTCAAGAAAAATAAAATCATTTTTTGACATGTCTTCTTATAACAGCCAATACGAGAGATTGATTCAGGATATAGCCCAAGAAGAAATTCTCATTGCAGGAGAATGGAGGAAGGAAGACATCTAAGATGATTGCACCTAAATATAGAAGAGGCATATGCAAACCAGTTACAAGTGGAAGTAAAGGATGACAATTCAGTTTGTCCAAGATATTTCCAGAAGGACACTTGTTATGGATTTAACAATGTCACGTGTATAGATTAATATCTAAGAAATAAAAAATAGCAAGTAGATATCATACCTGGGTTCAAGAGAAACCATCCTAAATGCACTCTATTAAAAGCAAAAATAAAAACCAGATGACTTTTTTACCCTCCAGAAATGGATGGTCCTTGCCATTCGAACATGTGCTCTGTGTGTTTTTAAAGATATGTTAGACATATGGAATGAAGCAATGCCAACCATATTTGCATTGTTATAGAAATTTCCGCTGACTTCTTTTAATTAGCATAAGGTTGGCTTTGTGTTCCATGATGCATAATAAGAGGATCTCTTTTGATCCTGTGGACCCAGGTAAAGGAATTCTCTTGAATAGGCCCTGGGCCTTCAGCACTACCAGGCCACCCAAGGAGTGAGTGCTCATCTGCAGGAGTGCTCCCTCTTGCTTTCTGCAGCGAGAGTGCCAGTGTAAAAACGAACAATCCCTTTCATTTCTGCATTTAGCTAGCTGTGTCTTAGTGGATGTGGCATCCCCAAATCAAATTAACAAAATTGAAAGTGTCTCAAAACATTTTCCCAAGATGACAGAGGTTATTGAATCAGTCAAGTAAATGGCACCCTGGTGTCCAGAAACAGCTAATGCACTTGTAAAAGATGCTTTAATTTATTGGTTGAAACATGACACTATTGACAAGTGTAAAAATGCAGTCCTCGCTCTCAGTGTTACACTCTGATAAAGTTCATGGGTTTCCTTTCCAAATGGCCAGTTACTTTTATGCTGATCCAGCTACTGACTGTCCACCTACTCCTGGCCGTTTTATTGGTCATAAGAAAGGGCAAGGAAGAAAGGGTGAATGCTCAGCCTTCAGGACCTGCTGAAGGCTTTTGGTGAAGGACTATAGTGGAGGCAGATCATCAAATCAGTTTTGCAAGCAGATGCAACATTATACTATTCTTGCAAACATGGGAGGATTTAAGCTCAGGAAGGAGTGGACCCCCTTATATCCACTTTGCAGGCAACGGATCACAAAGGAAAGAGAATGAAAATGTCTAGTCCAACATTTCCCTGAAAAGAACAAAGACAGACACAGACAAATGTTTTGCATTGTTTTATGCTTCTCTAGCCCTTTGGGATGGCTTTATTTGTTTCAATAACTTAGGAGTGTTTGTGCTCATCCTTCAGCTTGTGTGGGAGAGCTACTTATTTTAGAGTCTTACAGGGATACCCAAAGACTCTGCTACTCAATGATTTTGGTAGAAAAAAATCATTCAAAAAGTAATTTCAAAAATCAATCATTCTTCTCTCTTTTTCTGAGTGGAGCTTATAATGATTTAAATGGTTACCTAAGGAAGCTCAAGGAACTTTTACTCAAATTTCCACTTCTCAGTTTCTAATCTCTTCAATATTCTTATCAACTATATTCTCAAAATAAAAATTTCCTCTTAATGCCAACAAGCTACTATTTATTTTTTAAGTTACTTGAGCCATTATTAAACATATTAAGCAGGAAATAATTGGGAAATACGCTAGTGGAGGATACAATAATTCATCATTTTCATATGCATGAACATATGGGACTATATACCTCAGTATATAAATCTGCACATGCATCACAGACTTTAAATTAGTAAATTCCATGTTCCAGTGACCTATTGCAATGTAACAAATTACCCCCAAATTAGTGGTTAAAGCAAACACAATTTTATTCTACTTCACGATTTTGTGGGTCAAGAGTTTGGTCAAGACTTGGCAGGGTGTTTCTTTTTTTCCACGTGGTCCTGATGGGGATTTCTCAGGGGCATGTAACGAGCAGATAGACTGGGTTGGGGGGTCGGAGCCAGCTTCTCCACGCGGTCAGAGGCTTGGGGATGAGGGCTGGGAGGCTGGGCTCAGCTGGGAGCGTCAGCAGGCGCACCTGCACGTAGCCTGTCCAACACGGCAGCCCCAGGGCGGCGGGACCTCTTACATGGCCACTCAACTCCACGACCATACTTTTCAGGAGACAAGATATGGACGCTACCTGTACTTTAAGACTTGAGCCCAGAACCTGTCACAGTGTAACTTCTGCCATAGTCATTACACGTAGGTCAGATTTCAGGACAGAGGAATTATACTCTACATCTCCATGGGAGGACTGACAAAAAATTGCAGCCGTCTTTAATCTATCACACTCTGTGTCCTGACTAGCAAGGAGAAAGGTGGTATGGATAGTCTCGTTAAGAATGTCAAAGACTGGGTGGCTGCCGTGGCTCAGCAGGCAGAGCTCCGGCCTGCCGTGCTGGAGGTCTGAAGTTCGATCCCTGGTGCCTCCAGCCCATATGCAAATGAAAAAAAAAAAAAAAGAATGTCAAAGACCAGCTCTGTGACTGGTCAGCTATGAAGCTTTTACGTCCCCATCTCATTCCTATAAATTAGGAAGTGACCTCACAGAGTTGTGCTGAAGGTCAAAGTGGTGAGCAGCTCGATTTACACAGATACATACACAACCGCAAAGCTCTCAGTGTAATTTTGTTAGGGTTCATCGGAGGTTCTGCCGAGGGAGGTGGTTGGTTATAGGCAGGAGTAAGCAGAACTCTTGGAGAACAAGAAAATGGGTGTCATCGATCAGACAACTTAACTCCACAGCTCAACATTTACTGTTTCCCCCTTGGTTTTGCTCTTGCTAAAGACATTTTCTTAAAATGCCCATTGTGCCTAAGAATCATGCGTGCTCTTTCATTCCTTCTTGTTACCCTCCCTGGACTTTGGTTTGCTGTTAGTCACTTCTTGTGCACAGGAAAGTTAGGATGCTGCATTAGACTCGTTTCAACTTAATGGATGGCTACTTTCAATTATGTAACTCAAGTCATTCCCTCTAACAGGCACATGTGTAGAAATGGCTTGTCTTTGTTAAATAATATGGGATTCTTTCTCATTTGTGTTAGTATAAGAAATAGTGCTGGACTCCACATTTCTCCTCTCATCCTCTTCTCTTTTTCTTCAACTCATTTACACATAAACATAAAGCATTTTCTTAGTGGCACAGTTAAGGTAAAGACTAAGATGGTTGTAGCAGAGAGTCTCAAAACACAATGTAACAGACAAAATAGAGGTCTCTGTCCCTCTTCTTTTCTTTCTTACTCCTTCTCTCTCTCCCCTCTTCCCCCTAGTAGTGTAATAGCTTAGGGCATGGAGGCAAGCTCTGATGAATAACATAATCCAGGGCTCCATACTAACTCAGAGGCTCTATTATCCTCAAGATGTAGTGTGCAAACTTCTAATTGTCACCACTTCCAAGAAGTTGGAAGGATAAATGGGGAACAAGCCCAGGGCAAGCATCTCTGTATCTTTTAAGATGACCCAGAAGTCAGGCACCTAAATCCATGGCAAGCAGTTAGCCATATGGCCACAACTAATGGCAAGGACATACTGGAATTCTAGCCAGGCAATTATATGCCTAGGAAGAAGAGATTTGGGGGTGTAGGGACACTGTTAATGGCACCCCACATTTGGGGCTCTATAAAATAACTCAGCTTTTGAATAACTGATACAGAATGATCAATTGCTCCCCTGTACCCCATCTCCACAATTTGTATTGCCAAGATGTTCTTCCCCATGACCATTTTTTAAGAGACTCCGTCAGTAAAATAATTTGACATTTATGTGCCAGGGCTGCGTCTCAGTGAATATCTTCTGATTTTAAATATCCTTTAGTTTTGTATTTATGAGGCTATGAAACATAACATGGAGCTGGAGTCTAGGAACCATTCTTTGTGAAAACAATAACCATCATCCAAGCATGACTATTGCCTTTGGTACTTCTAAAGATACAGGATAATAATTACAGAAGAATATGCAAGAAATAATTAAAGACAACAACAGTAGCAAATACTGGCTGAGTCCTTCTGAAAAATAAAACAACATTCCATGAGATTTAAAGGATATCTGGCAAAATTCCATTGTCTAACCAAATGTTTGTTTGTGGGTATATTTTACTGCAATCTTTCCAGCCATTTTTTAATATACATTTTGTTTATTTTTAAAGGTTGAATTCCCAAAGCATCAAGGAATCATAGCACTTTTGAGCTTGATGGGATATTTTGAGGTCTTATCTACTGTAGGAAACCACTGAAGGTTGAAGCATTTCTTGTGATCTCTTTGCTCATGTATAAAATAGGATGTCAAGGCACTGAACTGTTTGGAGGGAGAAGAGGAAATTCCAAGTTCCTTTCAGTTTAAATCAAAGCATTGTAGACATCATTGGGATGTACAGATTCTCTCCTCCAGGCCTTGTTCAGGTGAGATAATTAAGCCCCAGAGAGTAGGTGTCACTTCAACTCAGTGTTCTGACATATGGTCTGAGCTCTTTCCATTATACAGTATAGCCTTGATGGAAGAGGCCTTTCTGCCTGTGTCTGACATGTTTGTAAACCCTCCTATGACTGTTCTCAGAGCACGAAAAAAAAAAATACATGGGAGTGATTTAATTTCCTGGTGACACATAACATCACACAGAAACAGACCAGATCAAAGAACAGAAGTCGTTATATTTTTGAAATTTTACATTGACATTTAACAAACATACAGGAAAGTGGTCAAATGAGATGCACACAGCTCAATGGATTTTCACAAACTGAACACACCCGTATAACAAGCACCCAGATCAAGAAAAGAACATTTCCAGCATTCCAGGAACCCTCCCAGCCCCATTCATGCTCCCTTCCAATTCCTAACCTTTCCAATGGTAACCCCTATTTTGACTTCTCATATCATAGATTAGCTTTGCCTGCTTGGGGCTTTATCTAAATGGACTCTTGTAGACACAAGAGTTAAATGGTTAAATGGTTAAAGTATAACCATTTGTATCTGGCTTTTTTCCTCTTAGCATTATGTTTGTGAAATTCATCTAAGTTTTTCTGTATAGTCCTTCCTCATTATTGTACAGCATTCCATGGTATTTCTACTTGGTATATCATGTAGAGATATACCACCATTTCTTTATGCTCTTTACAGCTGATGGGTGCCTGGCTCATTTCTACTGTGGGACTCTAGAGCAAGTAAACAATGAAAGCCAGTTGCATGTAGAAAAGTAGAGGTATAAAGTGATAGCTCTAAATGTTCTTTTCCCAACTTCTCATATTAAGGGAATGTATTTTAAAACTGATCCTCTAAGTGGTAATGTGAGTTCTGTATCTTAAGAGTGCACGAAAAAAGCCTGCTGGTATGGGTTCCAAAACGCAACCCTACCTTCCATTCTCAAAAAGAAGGGCAATCTCTGCTGAGTTCATATATTTTATAATTCTGACATTATAGAAAATAGGAACAATAAGCCCCTTTCCATTTTAAAAGAGCCAGAAATCCCACCATTCTCCAGAAAACCTACCCAAATAGTGATAAATCTGGGAGGAAAATGCATTTGGGCATTTTTCAAACGTTTGAATTTCAAAGGGTTATTATTGTGCATAACAGAGAGAGAAAAATGACAATGCTATTTTTAAAACTCTCTAGAGAAACTTCACATTAAGTACATTTTAGACATGGTTTCAAGATGCAGAAATTAGGAGTTAATCTTGTGGCAATATTTCCTTCCTTGAAGTTATCTTCCTGGGCAGATGAGCTGTGACTAGTAGAGGGGTTGCTTCATAGGAACACCAAACTTCTAGGCTAAAATCAACGTTTGGTGAAAACAAGTCATGGCTGCAAACCTACTGCAGATTTAACCATTGCAATGGTTGTGCCTTTGTTAATTTATATGCTTAAAGAAGCAAAGCTTAATCTGCTATCACAGTAGAAATTAGTCTTCTAAAATATGCAACAGTTTTATTAACAATTTCATTGACAGTCTTCTTTAAAGAATTTACTGCTGAAAATTTAGATAGTGGCTGATAAATCACCGTTGTTTTTGCTTCATCTTTGTATCTTATTCTTTGGCTCACTAAATATAATGTGAAAACCATATATGAAAAGCTAGAAGAGTTGGCATGGGTCCTATATCCACCACCAGCTAGCTGAGTGACCTTAGGTAACTGATTTCATTCTAACACTCAACCTTTTCCTTATTGATATGAGGTGAATGCTATTTGCTGACTGCACATTATTGTTATCAGAAAGAAAGAAGAAAAAAGGAGACATATATGAAGGTAATGCTCACTGTTATAACAGATAAAATCCACAATTTCATCAGCTTAACTCAACAGGTTTTCCTTTTACGTGAGTTCCAGTGCAGGGGCTCCTGGTTAGCAGGTAGCTCTTCTTCAGGCAGCAATTCAAGGACCCAGGTTCCTTCTAACTTGAAACTTTATCACCTCCTTGGGTTTATTCTTTCTCTACATCCATCCCACTTAAAAGCATTAGTCTGAAAGTGACTTTACTTCTGCGCACATTCTATTGGCCAGAACTGGTCACATGGCAATACCTGGGTGCAAAGGGGGCTGGGAAATGTAGTCCCAGGCTGGGGACTCCTTTACTTGGGCTGCAGTTATTCAACAGTCACAATGAGAAGGGTCTTCAGGTAAATCTAGGCTCCCATTGCAATTTACTAGCATCAGAAAGAAGTAAGGTATCCTTTCTTCTAGGACAAGCTACTGTCCAGAGAGGAGTTCAGAGAGGCTGAAGGGAGCTCCAAAGGAGGCCGTGCTAAAAAGGCAGATCTTAGTGACTGCCCAGCTCTATGGTCTGGGGTATCCATATGTGATCCAGGAAAATGAATGAACCTAGAAAACATCAAATCAGTTTATCAGGTCATAACCCAGTTATTTTTATTTCAAATCAAGTCACTAAACGCATGGCCAAATCATCTGGAAAGCTTGATAAAACAGATTTCTGGCCCCACCCCCTAGATTTGCTGATTTAGTGGGGTGTGGATAGACCCCCCAAATTTGCATTTTTAATGAGCCCCCTCTGGTGATTCTGAAGTTGCAGTCTCAGGACTACACTTGAAGCACCACTTTGCCAAGCTATCTGAGCTACTGTCTCTTGCTCTCCCTTCTCCGGCCTCACCAACCTTCTTGCTGTTTTTTTTTTTGTTGCTGTTGTTGTTGTTGTTGTTGTTTTGTATAATATAGCATATACAAAGCAAAGCAACAAAACAATAGTTTTCAAAGCACTCTTCAACAAGTAGTTACAGGACAGATCCCAGAGTTTGTCATAATGTCATAAACTACCATATCATCATCTCAGATTTTTCCTTCTAGCTGCTCAAGAATATAGGAGGCTAGAGGCAATAAATTTTTTTTTATCACCACAATCAACTTTTTTCCTTTTTTGTGAAAAATAACATATATGCAAAAAAGCAGAAAATTTCAAAGCACAGCATATCAATTAGTTGTAGAACAGATTTCAGAGTTTGGTATAGGTTACAATTCCACAATTTTAGGTTTTTACTTCTAGCTGCTCTAAGATACTGGAGACTGAAAGCAATATCAATTTAATGATTCAGCGATCATATTCATTAGTTAAACCCTACTTTCTCTGTATAACTCCATCATCATCTTTGATCTTGGTATCCCACTCTTTAGGGGTGTTTGAGCTATGCCCACATTCTAACTTTTTTTTATGTTGGAAGGGGCTGTCAGTAAATGGAGTAGGGAGATGGAACTAGCTGATGTTCCGGAGAGGCTGTGCCCTCTAGATTTCAGGACTTATCTGGTCCAGGTTGGAGGTTGGAGGTTTCTGGAAAGTTACCCTAGTGCATGGAAACTTTACTGAATCTTATATATTGCCCTAAGTGTTCTTTAGAAATGATTTTGGTTGGGGTTTGGTAAGTTATGATGGGTAGCAATATCTAACTGAAGCTTGCATAAGAGCAACTCCAGAGTAACCTCTCAACTCTTTTTGAACTCTCTCAGCCACTGATACTTTATTAGTTACACTTCTTTTCCCCCTTTTGGTCAGGATGGAATTACTGATCCCACGGTGCCAGGGCTGGACTCATCCCTAGGAGTCATCTCCCACACTGCCAGGGAGACTTTCACCCCAGGATATCATGTCCCACATAGGGGGGAGGGCAATGATTTCACTTACAGAGTTGGGCTTAGAGAGAATGAGGCCATATATGAGCAACAACAGAGGTCCTCAGGAAGTAGCTCTTAGGCATATTGTGAAATAAGCTTCACAAGAATGAGCCTCTAGATCAAGGGCTTGGCCTATTGATTTGAGTGTCCCTAATGTTTGACACAGTATCAGGGGATTCCCTGATGGTAAACTTTAATAGTTCCATATTTTTTCTCCCATCCCTCAAGGGATTGCCAATACATTTTTATTATCTGCTTAATGTTGTCTAGGATGTATCTAGGCATTACCTTAAGCTATTCAGGATTAAAGGCCCTCATTCTTATTTTGAGCTCCCTGTGTTTCACTTATTCAAATGAGTTATACAGATAGGTTGAGTTAGATTATGTGCTACAGAAAATTTAGATTTTGGACAAAATAAACCTTTCTTCCTTTAATCTCAAAGAATAGGTGCAGTTCTATAATCTAGACAATGTCTTCTTTACTCCTGTGTTCTGTACCTTAATCCTGACCTGATCAGCTTCGTTCTTATCTCTAAATAACAGGTTATACATATATAAAACATCCTCTCAAAATCCAGAAATAATAATTACCACTCCAGACTCAATGTGTCTGCTGTAAGAGCTTACAATCTAGGCCCCTGTTTTCTTAAAAACATTTTCTAAAGGATGCCATACAATAATTGTTCTTTCCTTTCTGGCTTATTTTGCCTCACCAAGTGTCCCACAGGTCCATTCACATCGTTGCATGCATCAACACTTTGTTCCTTTTTGTAACAGCCCAATATTCAATCATATATATATATACCATCGTTCACCAATGTGCTTCTCAGTCGGTGCATCCTTCAGCCACCTGCATTCATTAGGCATCATGTATAAAGCCCAAAATCCACAGTCCATCAACACTCTCAATTTTAGATCATTTCATTGTTCCCAAGAGAAAGATCACCAATAAACACATCCTCACCAAATATGAAATCTATACTTCCCCTTAACTCTTATCGCTCGCCCCATTATTTACCTCTGCTGTTGTTGTGGTACTGCTGATATTTTCCTGTTAAACATAGCCCATAGCATGCAATAGCAGTTTTCACTCTGTACCCTGGACTTAAACACTCTTTGTACATAAATCATACCTTTGAAGTTGTACTTGCAAAAACTTATTTATATTTCTAGTGCTAATCAGTGGGACACATAGGTCTATACAGCCCCTTTCAATCACGTTCACCTTCAATATGGTAATACTACTTATAGACCCACTAGAGAAGCATCTTCACTTCTGTCTATTCCTTTATATTTGAGTTCAACCTCATTAGCTAACCATTCACCCATCATTAGCTTCTATATGTATTTCTAAATCCCCCTATATTCTGTATTATAAGCCTCTGATTTTACCTTTACCATGGTCATAAAAGTGGAGTCATACAGTATCTATCCTTTTGTGTCTGGCTTATTTTGCTCAGTATTATGTCCTCAAGGTTCATCCATCTTGGCATGTGCTTCAGGACGTCATTTTGTCTTACTGCTTCATAATATTCCATTGTATGTATATACCACATTTTGTTAATCTACTCATCTGTAGATGGGCATTTGGATTGTTTCCATCTTTTGGCAATTGTGAATAATGCTGCTATGAATATCAGTGGGCAAATGTCTGTTTGTGTCACTGCTTTCAGTTTTTCTGGGTATATACCAAACAGTGCTGTTGCTGGGTCATAGGACTTAGTTTCCTAAGGAGCCACCAAACTGTCTTCCATACTGGCTGCAACATTATACATTCCCGCCAGCAGTGCATAAGTGTCCCAGTTTCTCCACATCCTCTCCAACATTTGTAGTTTCTTGTTTTTTTAATAGCAGCCATTCTTATAGGTGTGAGATGGTATCTCATTGTGCTCTTGATCTGATTTCCCTTGTAGCTAATGAAAATGATCAGCTCTACATGTGCTTATGAGCCATCTGTATTTGCTCTTCAGAAAATACCTATTCATATCTTTAGCCCATTTTGTAATTGGGTTGTTTGTTCTTTTGTTGTTGAGTTGTGTGATTTCTTTATGTATGCAGGATATCAAACCTTTGTGCAAATTGTGATTTCCAAATATTTTCTCTCATTGAGTTGGCTGCCTCTTCACCTTTTTGACAAAGTCTTTTGAAGTACAGAAACATTGATTTTGAGGAGTTTCCATTTATCTATTTTTTCTTTTGTTGCTTGTGCTTTGGTTGTAAAATTTAGGAATCTATCTCCTATTACTAGGTATTGAAAATGTTTCCCTATACTTTCTTCTAGAAGCTTTAAGGTGCTAGTTCTTATGTTTAGGTGTTTGATACATTTTGAGTTAATTTTTTGTATGGGGTATACATTCTTTCATTCTTTTGGCTATTGATATCCAATTCTCCCATGCCTATTTATTGAAAAGACTATTTTGTCCCATTTCAGTGGATTTTGGGGCCTTGTCAAAAATCAGTTGACCATAGATTTGGGGGTCTATTTCTGCACTCTCAATTCAATTCCATTGGTCAATACATCTATCTTTGTACAAGTACCATGCTATTTTGACCACTGTGACTTTATAATAGGTTTTAAAGTCAGGGATTGCTAATCCTCCCACTTCGTTCTTCTTTTTTAGGATGCTTGTAGGTATTTGGGGTCTCTTTCCCTTCCAGATGAATTTGGTAACTAGCTTTTTCAAGTCTTCAATTAGGTTGTTGGAATTTTGATTGTTACTGTGTTGAATCTGTAGATCAATTTGGGGAGAACTGACATTTTTTAGCCTTCCTATCCATAAGAAGGGAATGTCATCCCACCTATTGAGATCTCTTTGATTTCTTTTAGCAATATTATGTAGTTTTCTGTGTACAAGTCTTTTCTGTCCCTAGTTAAGTTCATTCCTAAGTACTTGATTCTTTTAGTTGCTATTTTGAATGGAATTTTTTCCTTAACTCCTCACCTAGCTCATTGCTTGTATATAGAAATGTTACTGATTTTTGCACATTAATTTTATATCCTGCAACTTGCTGAATTCATTTATTAGCTTAAGTAACTTTGTTGTAGATTTCTCAGTATCTTCCAAGTATAGTATCTTGTCATCGGCAAATAATGAAAATTTTACTTCTTCCTTTCCAGTTTGGATGCCTTTTATTTCTTTGTCTTGCCTGATTGCTCTAGCTAGAACTTCTAGCACAATGTTGAATAATAGTGATGACAATTCTTGTCTCGTTCCTGATCTTAGGGGGAAAGCTTTCAGTCTCTCCATTGAGTACGATACTGACTATTGGTTTTTCATATATGCCCTTTATCATATTAGGGAAGTTACCTTTAATTCCTATCTTTTGAAGTGTTTTATCAGAAAGGATGTTGAATTTTGTTGAATGTTTTTTCAGCATCAATCAAGATGATCATGTGATTTTCCCTTTTGATTTGTTAATGTGCTGTACTACATTCATTGATTTTCTTGTGTTGAACCATCCTTATATTCCTGGTGTTAAACCCACTTGGTTGTGGTGTATAATTCTTTTAATGTGTTGTTGGATTTGATTTGCTGGTATTTTATTGAGGATTTTGACATCAATGTTCATTAGGGAGATTGGCCTGTAGTTATCCTTTCTTATAGCATCTTTACCTGGTTTTGGTATTAAAATGATATTAGCTTCTGTTTCTTGGTGCCTGCCCATGCACAAAAAAAAATTATATTAGCTTCATAAAATGAGTTAGCTAGTGTTTCTTTTTCCTCAATTTTTTGGAAATGTTTGAGCAGGATTGGTGTTAGTTCTTTTTGGAATGTTTGATAAAATTCCCATGTGAAGCCATCTGGCCCTGGGCTTTTCTTTGTAGGAAGGTTTTTGATGACTGATTAAATCTCTTTACTTGTGATTGGTTTGTTGACATCTTCTATTTCTTCCTGAGTCAGTTTTGTGTATTTCCAGGAGATTGTCCATTTCATCTAAGTTGTCTAGTTTGTTGGCATATAGCTGTTTATGGTATCTTCTTATGAGTTATTTTATTTCCTTAGGGTCTGTGGTAATGTACCCCTTCTCATTTTTTATTTTCCTTATTTGTATTCTCTTTCTTTTTTCATTGTCAGTCTTGCTAGTAGTCCATCAATTTTATTGATTTTCTCAAAAAAACAACTTTTTGTTTTATTGATTCTTTCTATTATTCTTTTGTTCTCCCACTCATTTAATCTTTCTTATTTCTATTCTTCTATTTGCCTCCTTGCTATTTTTTTAACACCCCAGGTATGTCCATAACTTAGGGCCTTTGCCCTTGCTATTGCCTCTTCCTGGAACTTTTTGCCCAGATATTGCCATGAGGTTCGTGTCCTTACATCCTTTCAAATCTTTGCTTAAGTATCACTTCTCAGGGACTTTCCTCACCTGACCATGCAATTGGGCATTTCTACTCCTCCCCACCCTGCTTTTGGATGCTGTGGTTATTCTTCCCAGGCTCTGTCACCTGCTAACACACTAATAATTTATCCATTTATTTGTTTATTGGTTTTTTTTTCTCTCTGGATTAAAATACACCCCATAAGAGCAGCAGGGATCTTTGTTTCTCTGTTGAGTCTGCAGCGCCTAGAACAGTACTTGACATATATAGCAAGGACTCAATAAAATAATTGTTGAAGAAAAGGCTAGGGAGGAGTGGGGGAGGAAAGAATGGAGAGAAAAGGAAACATAATCTTAGTCTCCCACAGATTGAGTCAGCCTCTAATGTGAATCACATTTCCCTTGCACACAGCCAGTGCTCTCTATAATGCACTAGCAGGACCTCTGCTTCATTGTATGATTGGGAAAACCTTTATCCAGTGCGCTGATTACCTTTATCCTTTCACTGTCAGCATTACCCTCTGGGCCGAGAACCTCTGGCGACAGGCTTTAAATGAGATCATCTATAACAGTCTTACCACAGCACTGGGCAACATCTGGTTTGAAGGGTGTTATGTGTCAGAGGTGAATTATTGTTACTTCTGCTGCTATTATTGGGTCTCTCAGCTCATCTGACTTGGGCTGCACGAGCCAGGCACATCCCTACGCTTCCCCTTTGGCACACTTGATGTCATGGAGAAGCCGCCATAAAGAGGAAAGCCAGAAGATGGGAATTTTTCCATTCGGCAGGGGTATCATGCATGAAAACTTTTGTTTGAAGCTGGCACAACAGGAATAAATTTCCTGTTAGTTTAGAATGTTGGATTATCTGAGGACAAAGTAAAATCCAATGATATATTCCAGTGATTTAAAGTAAAAAAAAGAATTTTCTGAACCTTTATCTAAAATTGTACTATAAGTTTCTAATGTTCAGTGACCAAGGAGGTGCCATTGTTTTTACTCATAGTGGTGAAATCCCTTCCTGCCACTTTGAACAACCCTCTCCAATAGGGAAGAATTTCACACGCACACAACTCTATTTTTTTAAATATATATTGGCAGAGTGTTTAGAAATGGATGGCTTGCCAATTTACTTTTTCCATGGTCTCTAGCAAGTGCCAAACTCCGTGAGGTTTTTCAAAGAATTAATAGCGACGATAATAACCTATTTTTGGAAATGACACAAGTACCTGGCTATCGCCCAGGAGAAGGCCATACTCTCAGCAGTGGGTGGTGTCAGCGCATTACCTCAGAAGGGAGAGAGCAAAATTAGGAAGGTGTTTGTGTGACCAGTTTGGCCAGTGGAAATAAAGCAAAATCAAGGTGACTTGAGGTTCTTTTGCTCAGTGTGAAATTCCTGTGCATCAATTTTTATCTTTCCAGGGACTGAAGAAAAGAAAATATGCTAATGTTGTTAAACCGGACAAGTGTTCTGAATCATGGTGTATAGGAGATCTGATTTTGATTGCCAGCCAAATGTGCGCACACACACACACACACATGCACACACAGAATCCCTATTTTCAGTCACTGGGAAGTTTGAGAACTAGATGATGAAAACATCTACCTTGTGTCTCATGGTGCTGATGCAAAGAACTCCAAATCTTCACACGCAACCTGGAAACCTTTCTTTGTAGCTGGTCCTAGAGCATCACATAGAGCAGGCCAGTCCCCGGAATAGCCCTTTTTAAGTGAGGGCAGGTGATTTTGGTGGGAAGCCCTGAATGGGTGAGTACCAGAAATGGCAGCCTTCCACCACCGACTCCCGGGTTAAGAGGTTACTCTCGGTGGTCGATTGGAGCGTGTGAGAGCCACCTGTGCACATCTTTCAAAAACTCCTTGTTCGATGATGGTAGCTTGAAGTTGAGGATGACTGGCATTTTACATCACAGAAATTGGCAAATCAGGACATGAATTTTGTTTATTTGCTTTTTTTTGTTTCCAAGAGATCCAGTTGCTAGACTCTTACCAGAGCACAACTGTTATTAAACGTAGTAGATTGCAAACATAGCCCTAATTCTCTACCTCTCCCTGTGCTTCCACCCTTTTGCAATGTGGCTTTGCAGTTGTTCCTTCAAAAGGTGGAGTCTATTTCCCCACCCCCTGATTGGGGGTGGCCTTGTGACTTGCTTTGGTTAATAGAATATAGTGGAATCAATGGTGTGTCTTTTCTGACCCTAGGCTTCCAGAATCCTCACTTCTTATTGCTCTTAGAACCCAGTGCCACCATGAGAACAGGACCATGTTGGCCACTGACAGATGAGAGCCCAGATGGCCATCCTACACCAGTCAGTCTCTAGTCAACCCACGGCTGACTACAGACACATGAGTGAGCACAGGAGACACCAGGGGGTCCACCTTGCTGAGCTCAGAAGAACTTCTTATCTGAGCCCAGCAAAAATAGCCAGCTCACAGAATTGTGAGCTAAATAAATGGTTGTTATTTTAAGTCACTGTGTTGAGGTGGTCGTTATTCAGAAAAATAAACTGATAAATTAATCGACTCAAAATTCTCACTAAGTCTAAAGCAAACAAATGACAGGGGTGTTGCCTGGATTCACAAATGGGCCAATGTCTTTTTGGGAGCTCCTATTCCACTGAAGGACTTATTTTGAAAATACTTTCTCTATCCAGCTTTCCTTCCTATTACCTTCTGAAAGGGGATGGGGGTGTTTAGACATTGGTGTCAATGGAGTAGAAGGCTAAAGGGAAACTGGAGAATCTGAAGTTGTCTAGGCAATGTCTCAAGCAAGGGGGCCATACCATTCCCCTTCAATCAGCATCACTTCTCCTCCTTCTGTCCCTTGAGTAAGAGAAATCCTTTTTTCTCTTGGGGTCTTGATCCTTGATATTTTCCTTCCACCTGGAATGCTCTGCCTCATTCCCCAAAAGACCTGCATCTTTTTCCCATAAGGGCTGAACTCGAATTTTCCTTCCTCAAAGCAATTCTTCAACAACCTCCATAGCATGAGTAGCTGCAGAGTTAGTCTCCTCAAAGTTACTCTATCACAGTCCTGTCCAGAAGAAATAAAATGCAAGATACCTATCTAATATTAAATAGCCTAGTAAGCACATTTTTAAAAGTAAAAGAAAAAGGGGGAAATTAATTTGAAGAATATATTATATAATGCAATATATCTAAAATGTCATTTTAGTATGTGTTCTAGTTTGCTAGCTGCTGGAATGCACTATACCAGAAACAGAATGGCTTTTAAAAAGGCGAATTTAATGAGTTGCTAGTTTACAGTTCTAAGGCTGAGAAAATGTCCCAATTAAAACAAGTCTAAAGAAATGTCCAATCAAAGGCATCCAGGGAAAGATACCTTGGTTCAAGAAGGCCAATGAAGTTCAGGGTTTCTCTCTCAAGTGAGAAGGCACATGGCGAACACAGTCAGGGCTTCTCTCTCAGCTGGAAGGGCACGTGGTGAACAAAGCATCATCTGCTAGCTTTCTCTCCTGGCTTCCTGTTTCATGAAGCTCCCCAGGAGGTGTCTTTCTTCTTGATCTCCAAAGGTCGCTGGCTGGTGGACTCTCTGCTTTGTGGTGCTGCAGCATTCTCTGCTCTCTCTGAGTCTCTCTCTCCAAAATGTTTCCTCTTTTATAGGACCTCAGAAACTAATCAAGACCCACTCAAATGGGTGGAGACATGTCGTCACCTAATCCAGCTTAACAACCACTCTTGACTAAATCACATTAACCAGGGAGATGATCTCATCACAGTTTCAAACACACAGCATTGAATGGAGATTATTCTACCTTTATGAAATGGGATTTATATTAAAACATGGCTTTTCTTAGGGGAGCATACTTCCTTTCAAACCAGCGCAGTATGTAATCGATATAATAAATTATCATTGCCCATGTCCACATCAAAACCTGCACAAAATCATTCGTATCAGCTTTAGTTGTAGCCAAAACCGGAAACAATCAAAGCATTCCTCA
>PVIY010045713.1:0-18915 GCA_004026745.1 Myrmecophaga tridactyla | reverse complement strand
GAAACCCTGAACTTCATCGGCCTTCTTGAACCAAGGTATCTTTCCCTGGATGCCTTCGATTGGTCACTTCCATAGACTTGTTTTAATTGGGACATTTTCTCGGCCTTAGAACTGTAAACTAGCAACTCATTAAATTCCCCTTGTTAAAAGCCATTCCATTTCTGGTATATTGCATTCTGGCAGCTAACAAACTAGAACAGCTTTATATAGAAAAATCTTTCCACTGCCTTATCTGGCTAAGATATTACAGCCAACATTTGATTATATACATTACTGTATTTTTAAAAATTATAATTTCAGGTCTTTTTTTATCAATGCAGGATACTTCTAGGCTGCTTTCTTCCACTCTCTGGCAACAGGAAACATTTAGAATATGTAATTACTTGTATTTTTCCTTATAAAAGTAAAATAAGTTTGATATAAAAAATTAAACAATACAGGGTGGGCCACAGTGGCTTGGCTCAGCATGCAGATTTCTCACTTGCCATGCCAGAGAACCAGGTTTGATCCCCCCTGCCTTAGGCCAAAAAAAAAAAAAAAAGAAAAAATAATTAAACAATACAGATTCAACAAAATAGAAGTGAAATTTGACTTTCCCTCCTGAAACTGAGCTGAAGCAAAATCTTTCTGCTCCAAAAACATGAACTGCTAGTTTACATGAAACTGAAGTAAGATATAGTACACAGAAATAATGTCCCATTGAGAACAAAGTCATGCATTCCTCAAGGCCTAGTTTAAAGAAAATCTTATTCTTAGCATTAAACTGGAAGTTTTTCCTTAGATGTGAGAAAGACCCAATAGGTGAAGGTGCTATTGACCAAGATTAATAATAAGACGAGAACTAGAAAAGAAAAGAAACCCGTCATTTGAAGAAAAGCAGTGTTTGCAAACAGATTCTGTTACTGTGGGGCAAGAAAATGTTTGTAACATCCCTTATCTGCAAGAAGGAGACCTGAAACCTTGCTTATGGTTGGAGGTCATAAGCAATACGGTAGTAGAGCTGGACAGAAAAAGTATAAGGACTACCTCCAAAATTTCCTGGTTCCTGAGAGGCGAGGAAGATTGGTTCCACTTGAGTCTGAAGGTCCAGTGGTGAGGAACAAGAGGTATATAAATATGATGGTTATGAGCTTAGAGGGGTCTTCTCCATCATGGGGCAAAGAGGTGTGTGTCAGAGAAACGCAGGAGTGATGCAGCCAGCTGGGGATTAGTTGGAATATGTAATCCGGTCTCTGAAGGGTAGACCAGTGCCTAGAGCAGCTATCTGAGATTGAGTATCTTGACAATGAAGCTTGTTAGGCTTCACTCTCCTGAGAGCTATGCAAAGATCTAGGTCAACAGCAATGACCAACAGCAATGGGGTAGCAAATTCATGACCACCAAAGTGGGAGTTCACATAAAAGACGAAAACTGTAATGCACAGGAGGAGTCAAGTTGTTACGGAGCAATCTCCTCCAACACCAACGCCAGAGGAGAGGCAGGAGGCTGTGATTCTTCCCTTCCTCCCCTAACACACACACACACACACACACACAAGCACGTCCCCCTCTACCCTGACTTGAGTCAGTCCTTAAGCCTTGAGGGAAGGGACATTGGTATGATTGATAGTAAATATTTGACAGTTGACTCTCTGGGGGAAAAAATGTGTGGATTTGTAGTGTTTTCTCATTTAATTAGTGTAAATACTCCCATGATGGCCAATTTCAACTTCTGAAAGGTTATCACTGAACTCCTAGTTGGAGAGAAATGTGCACAATGGCCTCCTGTGAGCTGGTTCAGCACACCGCTGGGAAAGGTGAGCACTTTCAATGGAACAGGAGGTCATAACTCTACAATGGAAAATACGAAGAATGAGACAAAAGGAGTGTGTATTAGTTGAAAAGTGATAAAATCAGACTAGGGCGTTTTTAAGATTTCTGATACCTGGCTCAAAAGAGGATGAAGGTTCTCTGCTGCATTCAGTTTATATCCAAATTCCTGAATCTGGTATATACTAATCTCCAAGATCCAGCACCTACCTTATAAAAACTAGGATCAGATAGAACATAATTGGTAGCAGTTATTTTTTTAAAAGCAGTTATATGTTTATCACTTAATGAGTAGGGACTTTTAATAAACCCAGTCATTGAATTCTTGGATACATAGATAAGGAGTAAACTAGGATAAGAAATTTTCCAAAAAGGGACCTCATAGGAAGCACAGCTAATGTGAGCTGTATCTAAAGCAGTTGATTGGTGATTGGGATGTATGGCAGGCAGAATAATGGCACACAAACATTTGTACATTCCAATACCTGGAATCTGTGACTATGTTTCTTTACATGACAAGATGGACTTTGCAGTGTGGTTAAATTGAAGATATTGAGAAAAGGAGATTATCCTGGATTATCCAAGTGGGGTCAATGTAATCCCAGGTTCCTCATAAGGGATGGAGGGAGTCAGGAGAGTTAGAGAAGATACGACAACTGAAACAGAAATCAAAGTGATGTGACTGTTAGCTTTGAACAAGGAGGAAAGGGGCTATGAACCAAAGAATGCTGCTAGAAAGTGGGAAAGGCAATGGAATAGAATGTTTCCTAGAGTCTCCAGAAGAAACCCCATCATGTTGACAGTTCAGTTGTAGCCTAGTAAAACCCATTTCAGACTTTGATTTCTAGAACTCTAAAATGATAATTTGCCTTGTTTCAAATCACATCATTTGTGATCATTTGTTGCCACAGCAATCGAAAGCAAATACAGAATATAAGCCTAATGGCTGGGGGCCGGGGTTCTATCCCTTATGGAGGGTGTTAGTGGAGAAGTTCATGCTACAAACTTCTTCTATGTGAGGAGCATCAAGCCTGATGCCAGCTGTTTATAGATATCAAAAGGGTAATAGAACAATTTCCCTTATTCCAGCCTCTGGAGGTAGAAAGGAAATCTACCACCAGTTTAGAGCCTTAGAAAGAGCAACCCATGAAAAATAATTTCTCAGCTTGGGCTCTTAACATAACAATAATTTGAATATGCCACAACATGAATAGATCTGGAAGAAATCACTGGAGTGAAATAAGTCTGTCACAAATGCACAAATTTTGTCTGATCTTTCTTATATTAAATAATAAGAATATATAAATTCACAGTCAGAAACTAGAATACAGTACACCAGGGGCCAGGAAGGAGTTAAATAATGGAACGTTAATGTTTAATTGGTACAGAGTTTCTGTTTGAGGAGGTGGAAAACTTTTGGTAATAGATGGTGGTGATGGTAGCACAATTTTGTGAATGTAATTAACACCACTGAATTGTATATTTGAAAGTGATTAAATGGGAAATTTTTATATTGTATGTATGTTGCCAGAATTATTTTCTGAAAATCCATAGCACTGTACAATATGAACAATGGCCCCGATGTACATATGGACTACAGATTATAGTATGATTATAAGAATACCGTTTCATCAATTGTAACAAAAGTATCACACTAATGCAAAGTGTTAATAGGAAAAACTGTGGGGAGGTGGAAACGATAATTATATGGGAACTCTATACTTCCTGCATGACTTTTTTGTAAACCTACTATTTCTCTAATAAAGGAAAACCTAATTATTATAATCGGTAACTGACAAAACTTTGGAAGATAGCTGGGGCCAAAACAAAACAGTTGTTGAAAGAAATTTCTGTAGCCCAGGGCACATAAAATTCCCATTAAATTCAAGGCCACTATAAGAGATGATCTTACAGACAGAGTTTACAAACCACTCAAAGAAATGAATCACTCTGAAGGATGGATAGCAGATAAAAATGGGAGGATTTGCTCCCTAAGAAATAGAAATATTAAAATTTTTTTTTTTTTTTTAATTTGCATATGGGCAGGAGGCACCAGGGATCGAACTCCAGACCTCCAGCACGGCAGGTCGGAGCTCTGCCTGCTGAGCCACGGCAGCCGCCCTAAAAATTTTTTAAGAGACTTTAAGAAAATGTTAAATGCTTGATAAGATGAAAGAAAGAGTAGAATAATTAGGCAAGAAGAGGAAAATAAGGAACAGAAAATTCAGATTTAATAAAGAACCAAATAGAAATTCTGAAAATAAAAGTAAAATCATTGAATTAAAAAAATCATAACTAAATAAGCATATTAAATAGAAGCTGACACAAGGAGACAATTAAGAAATTAGAAATTAGATTTGAATAAATTATTCAGAATGCAGTATAGGGAGAAATAAGCAGACAATATGAGAGAGACGTTGAGAAATAGGTAGCATAGAATGAAATGGTCCCAATAGTTCTACAGGGAAAAAAAAAATACAAAGAATGGAGAGATAATGTATAACAGAATGAACAAATTCCAGAATTGAATAAAGGCACATGTGTTCAAGCTTTAGAAGTATACCACCTTCTGAGTAACATAAATAGAATTAAATCCACTTAGACAAGACATCATGAAACTACCATCAAAGTAAAAGAGAAAAGTCTTAAAAGCAACATGAATATAAAAGAAAGAACCTCTACAAAACAATGACAATTAAAGGAACAGTGAATTTCTCATTATCAACAATAAATCCTAAAAGGTAATAAAATAATAACATGGAAAATAATCATCTAATGAGAATTCCACACACAAGTGAATTATGTGAAGGGTGAAAAGAAAATAATGACATTTCCTGTCATACAAAAGAGAAATGAGATTCAGTATATAATGATATATATGACTTTTCTGGTAGAATTATTACATTAGCGAACTAATCCTATTAGAAAGAAAACAAGCTCTTTTTATTGTCTGTTAATTAAAAGGCCTAAAATAAGCAAACTCATTTCCAGATGGTTTCTGGAACTACAAGACGACATGTGAGTATAGACAATGCATTGTGACTAAATTATATAGGATATTTCATTGCAGACATGAAGTGACATGCTAGAAAACTACTATAGAGCACTGAATATTAAAAATGCTGTTTTGTTTTCTTGTCATTGTGATGGAAAGATTACAGAAAAATTTTTAGAAGTGTTGAAGAAAGAAGAAAACTGGACACAGAAAGTACAGAAGGCACCCAGGAGAGATGAAATGACAAGTTAGAGAAAGCAGGAGGAAATAATTACACAGATGAAGGCAAGAATTAATTTAAAAATGATGAAAATATTAAAGATTATCTATAAAACAAAGTTAGATCTTATAATGACTAATAAAATGGACTAATTACTAGCAAGAGTGATAAAAATAAAGGATGCAGTTAAAATAATATTAGGTATAAAAAGAAAGTGGTAGATATAGGGTTTTTTTTTTTCTTTATTAGAGAAAGAGGGTTTACAATGTGTTTTTTTATTTTCATGGGCAGGCACCGGGAATTGAACCCAGATCTCCAGCATGACAGGCGAGAACTCTGCCGCTGAACCACCACTGCACCACTCTACAATGTGCTTTTAATCAAACTTTTTTATGTTGAGATCATTGTAGATTCACATACCGTTGAAAGGAATAATACAAAGAGATTCCATGTACCCTTTTACCCATTTTTTCCCAATGGGAAAATCTGGCCAAATTACACAACAAATTACAAGTGCAATATCACAACCAGCAATGCTGGCATTGAAAATCTTATTCAGGTTTCCCCAGTTTTACTCATACCTGCATGCATTTTGTGTGTGTGTGTGTGTGCATTTAGTTTATGCAATGTGTAGGCTCGTGTATCCACCCCCACAGTCAATATACACAACAGGTCCATCACCACAAAGATTCCATGTGTTTCCTTTTCAGGGTGCATTCTCAAAAATATGACAAAATCCAGGAATAATTTTGCTAAAATAAATTAAACATATTTTGAAACTTTTCATCCTATCAGACTGAATCACTAGCAATAAGATATATGCATCCCTAAAAATATGTAAAACTTTTGGGTTTTATCTTTATATAAATATTATCATGTGATCGATATTCTTTCACAGCTTGTGTATCTCTATTTCTTCTTGTTTATATTTTGTTATGAGAATTCTCATGTTGATGTGTAAAGGTGTGCACTATTCCATTATATGCAAATAAAAAATTCAATGGATTCATTCTTGTGTTAATGGGCATTTGGATTGTTCCCAAGTTTTGTTATATGTAAGGTTGCTATGAACATTCTTGTAAATATCCCCTTTGTTATACATTTTACTAGAGTGATATTTTTCAACCCATGGACTTAACAATTAATGATCATAAAACCAAGTTAGTAAGTCACAAAATTCATTAAAAAAGATGAAAGTACATATGTAAAAACCTGAACACAATTTTATAGCAGCTTTATTTATAATTGCCAAAAATGAAAGCAACCAAGATGCCTTTCAATACATGAATAGATAAACATGGACTGGAAGGCTAAATATAGTTAAGATGTTAATTATACTCAAAGTGATTTACAGGTTCAGCTAATCCCTATCAACATTACAATAGCCTTCTTTGCAGAAATTGAAAAGCCAACCAACAAATTTAAATGCAAAGTTAAGAGGCCCTGAATTTCCAAACCATCTTGAAAACCTTCCCAAGTTTAGAACTTATTTCAAAGCTACCATGAGCAAAAGACCATGATACTGGCACAAGTATCGTGACATAAAGAGCAATGGAATTGAATTGAAAGTTCTCTAGAAATAAACCTTCACGTCTATGGCATTTAATTTTGGACAAAGATGCCAAATCCACTCAATGGGGGAAAAAAAAACTTTCTCTTCAACAAATGGTGCTAGGTAAACTGGATATCCATATGTAAAAGAATGAAGGTGGAACCGCACTTCCCACCATACATAAAAATTAACTCAGGATGGACGAAAGACCTGAATGTGACCTGAATATAAGAACCCAAACTATTAAAACATAGGGAAGCATCCTCAGAACCTTGTGCTGGGTAATGATTTCTTAGGTTTTGCACCAAAAGTGTGAGCAACAAAACAAAACAAATAATAATAAATGGGGCTTCATCAAAATAAAAACTTTTGTGTATCATGAAAGTGAAAAGACAACCTACAGAATGAGATAAAATATTTGGAAACCACATATTCAGTAAAATTTTAATACCCAGAATATATAAAGAAACCTACAACTCAACAACAAAAATAACCCATTTTAAAAATGGGCAAAACTTGAATCGATTTTCCAAAGAAGATATATAAAAGACCACAAAAGCACATGGAATGATGTTCAGTGCCATTAGCTGTTAGAGAAATCAGATCAAAATCACAATTTCACACACACTGGAATGATTACTATTAAAATATGGGAAATAGGGTGCACGGGTGGTTCAGTGGTAGAATGCTTGCCTTCCATGAGGGAGACCAGGGTTCGATTCCCGGACCATGCATCTAAAAAAAAAAAAAAAGAGGGAGAAATAAGTGTAGGAGACGATGGAGATAAATAGGGAAACTCATTCATTGTCAGTAGGAATGTACTATGCTGCAGCTGCTCCTGAAAACAATTTGACAGTTCCTCTGAAAGTTAAGTACTGTATAAAATTTCCCTATGACCTGGTAATCCCACTTCAAGGTATATATCTAAAAGAACTGAAAGAAGGGACCTGAACAGATATTTGCAAATCATAGTTCACAGCAGCATTATTCACAGTTGACAAAAGATGGAAGAGATCCAGATGTCATCAATAGTCGAATTGATTTTTAAAATGTGGCATATACATAGAATGCGATCTCATCCCGCCATAAAAAGGAATGATACGAATAAGCTTAAACGATACATCATGCTAAAATTGAAATGTTGAAAGTGTTCTCCTTAAGAATGGGAAGAAGAGAATACCACCTATTGTATGCCTATTTAATATTGTGCTAAAATATCACATCAAGGAAATAAAATATTGACAAGATTGGAGAAGAAACAAACATACTATTATTTCAAATAATATGATTGTCTACATAGAAAATCCAAAAGAATACATGATCCATCACAAAATGTAATAAGAGATTTTAGCTGGTTGGCTAGATAAAAATATCAATGTACAAAACTTTATTTCAGTTCTTTATACCACAGCTATCCATTTTAAAATGTGACTTTTTAAATACAGTCACATAATATAACAAATACCTCAGTATAAGCAAAGCAAGAATGTTCAAAACTTCATGAAAAATTATGAATATTTATTTATTCAATAAATTACAGAAGACCTAAATGACTGGAGAAATAAACCATTTATTTATTGAGAAATAGTCAACAACATAAAGATGTGCAATTATCCCCAAATTGATCGATAGATTCAAAGCAGTTTCAGGCAAAATCTCAATATTTAATTTCATGGTACTTGGCAAGGTTATTCTAAAGTTGAAATGACTCATTCAAGTGCAAAAATAGCTAAAGTATTTTTAGAAAGAGAAGATTTGGGGTGGAGGCAAGCTACTGGATCTACTTGATTTCTTTTTATTTTATTTTACTTTATTTTCTTTTTTTTTAGGGCATAAAGGAGGGGAGAAAAAGAGAACAAGAGATAGAGAAAGAGAAATGAAAAGAGAGGAGAGAAGTAGGGAGGAGAGAGAGTTATATGGGCAGGTGAGCAAAGCATTCCCCATCTATCACCAAAATCTTCATCCAGATCATACTAGAGCAAAAAGTTGCATTGCGATTTCATCTGGGAGCTGATCACTTCTTGGTCTATTATTCAGAGCAACTTATTCAGCTTGCCTGAGCCTTGACATTGTCATCTTTACCAGAGTCATAATATTGAGATTATACAGTATCTACCCTTTTGTGTTTGGCTTATTTCACTGAAGATTATGTCCTCAAGTTTCATCCACGTAGTCATTTGCCTCGGGACCTCATTTTGTCTTATTGCTGCATAATATTCCATCATAGGTATATACCACATTTTGTTTATCAACTTGTCTGTTGTTGGGCACTTGGATTGTTTCCAGCTTTTAGCAATTGTGCCACTATGAACCTCGGTGTACAGATGTCTCTTTGTGTCACTTCTTTCAGCTCTTCTGAGTATATACTGAATAGTGGTATTCCCAGATTATAGGGCAACTCTATGTTTAGTTTTCTGAGGAACCTCCAAACAATCTTCCAAAGTGGTTTACATTATACCTTCCCACCAGCAGTGAATAAATGTTCCAATTTCTCCACATCCTCTCCAACATTTGTAGTAAGCTGTTTGTTCAATGGCAGTCATTCTTACAGATGTGAGATGGTATCTCATTATAGTTTTAATTTGCATTTCCCTCCTTTATAGCTAAAGAAGATGAACAACTCTTCATGTGCTTTTCAGCCAGTTGTATTTGCTCTTCAGAAACATGTCTATTCATATCTTTTGCCCTTTTTTTTTTTTTGCATGGGCAAGCACTGGAAATCGAATCCAGGTCTCTGGCATGGCAGATGAGAACTTTACCTGCTGAGCCACCGTGGCCCACCCTCTTTTGCCCATTTTATAATTGGGTTGTTTATTCTTTTGTTGATGAGTTATATAATTTCTATATATATACAGGATATCAAACCTCTTTCTAATGTATGGTTTCGAAATATTTTCTTCCATTGAGCTGGCTGCCACTTCACTTTTTTGATAAAATCCTTTGGGGCACAGAGATAGATAGATAGATAGATAGATAGATAGATAGATAGATAGATAGATAGATAGATAGATAGCATATTTAGAGCATTACATCCAAAAATACAAGGATATATACAGGATATATATTCTTCTCTAGTGCTTACAGAACATTCTTTAGGATAGATCATATGTTGGGGCACAATTCTGGTCTTTATACATTTAATAATATTGAAATTATTCCAAACGCTTTTACTGACCACAACAGAATTAAGTTGGAAATTAACAATCATCAAAGAACCAGAACTTTTATAAATATATAGAGATTAAGCAACATACTTTTAAGCAATCAGTGGGTTAAAGAAGAAGTTGTTAGAGGAATTGGTAAATATCTGGAGACAAATGAAAATATAACATATCAGAACTTGTGGGGTGTGGCAAAGGCAGTGCTGAGAGGGTACTTTATTGCCCTAAATGCCTACATTAAAAAAGAAGAATGAACAAAAATAGAGGAAATAACTGATCATCTGGAGGAACTAGAGAAAGAACATCAAACTAACCACAAAGCAAATGGAAGAAGAGAAATGACAAAGATTAAAGCAGAAATAAATGAACTGGAGACTAAAAACAACAATAGAAAGGATCAAACTAAAAATCGGTTCTTTGAGAAACTCAATAAAATTGATGGAACCTAGCTATATTAACAAAGAAAAAAAAAAGAGAGGGTGCAAATAAACAAAATTAGAAAGACAAGGTAGTCATTACTATGTTTCCTGAAGAAATTTTAAAATCATAAGAGGATATTATGAACAACTATACACCAATGAACTAGACAACTTAGTTGAAATGGGCAAATTTCCAGAAAAATATGAATTACCAACCTGCTCAAGAAAAAATAGATGGTCTTAACAAACTAATACAAGTGAAGAGAATCAATTAGTTTAAAAAATCTTCCTACAAAGAAAAATCCAGGGCTGGATGGCTTCACAGGGGAATTTTATCAAACATTTCAAAAAGAACTAGTACCAAATCTGCTCAAACTCTTTCAGAGAATTGAGGAAAAAGGATCATTACTTAACTCATTTTATGAAGCTAATATCACTTCAATACCAAAGCCAGATAGAGATGTTACAAGAAAGGAAAACAACAGACCAATTTCCCTAATGAACATAGATGCAAACATTCTTTCGGCTATATATATCCAATTTTCCCATGACGATTTACTGAAAAGATTATTCTCTCCCAGTTCAGTGAGTTTGGGGAACTTGTCAAATATTAATTGACTATAGATTTGTTGGTCTGCTTCCACACTCTTGATTCAATTCCATTGATCAATACTTTTATCTTTAGGCTAATATCATGCTGTTTTGATAACTGTGGCTTTGATTGTTTTCATGAAGATGTGACCCACCCAATTGCGGGTGGTAACTTTTGATTAGATGATTTCCATGGAAGTGTGTCTCCACCACTGAAGGTGGAGTTGCTTGCTGGAATCCTTTAAAAGAAGGAACATTTTGGAGAGAGTCCCTTTTTTGTAGAACCACGAGAAAGCCAACAGACATCACCATGTTCGCCATGTGCCCTTCCAGCTGAGAGAGAACATTGAATGTCTTCGGTCTTCTTGAACCAAGGGATCTTTTTCCCTGGATGCCTTAAATTGGACATTTCTACAGCCTTGTTTTAATTAGGACATTTTCTCAGCCTTAGAACTGTGAACTAGTAACTTAATAAATTTCTCTTTTTAAAAGCCATTTTGTTTCTGGTATATTGCATTCTGGCAGCTAGCAAACTAGAACAATAGGTATTGCATTGAATCTATAGATCAATTCAGGTAGATACTTGATTCTTTTAGTGGCTATTTTGAATGGAGTGTTTCCTTAATTGTTGCCATATTTAGATCATTATTCATATAGAGAAAAATTTTATTTTTTACATTAATCTTGTATCTCACCACTATACTAAATTTCTTTATTAACTCAATAGCTTTTTCATGGATTTCTCAGGATTTTCCAAGTATAAGATCACATCATCTACAAATAAAGAAAGTTTTACTTCTTCCTTACCTATGTGTATGCTTTTTATTTCTTTCTCCTACCTAATCACTTTAGCTAGAACTTCTAGTAGAATGTGAATAATAGTGGTAACAATGAGCAGCCTTGTCTCATTCTTGATCTTAAGGGGAATGCTTTCAATCTCTTACCATTGAGAATAATGCTAGCTATGGATTTTCATATATGCCCTTTATGATGTTGAGGAAGTATCCTATGATTCCTGCCTTTTGTAGTATTTTTACAAGAAAAGGATACTGAATTTTGTCTGATTCTTTTTAGCATCAATCAATATGAGCATATGACTTTTCCTGTTGAATTTATTAATATGCTGTATTACATTCATTGATTTTCTTACACTGCACCACCACTGCATTTCTGATATAAATTCCACTTGGTTTTGGTATATAATTCTTTTAATGTATTGGATTCAATATGCTAGAATTTTGTTGAGATAGATAGACAGGTAGATAGATAGATATGGTCTAATTCAGTTATTACTTTGTTTAAATTCTTGATTTCCTTACTGATCCTCTGCTCAATGTTCTTTCAAGAGAGGAAAGTGATGTATTGAAATCTTCCATTGTTACTGTTGAAATGTCAATTGCTTCCTTGAATTTAGCCAGTATTTTCCTCATACTTTGGACCTCCTTGATTGGAAGCATAAACATTTATGATTTTTATTTTCTTCCTGGTGAATTCTCCCTTTTATTACTATATAGTTTCCTTCCTTGTCTGTTATGACATCTTTACATCTAATGTCTATTTTATCTGATATTAATATAGCTACCCTTGCTTTCTTTTGGTTAAACTTTGCATAGAATGTCTTTTCCCACCCTTCCACATTCAATCTATTTATATCCTTAGGTCTAAGATGAGTCTCTTGAAAGCAGCATATGGATGGATCATATTTGAAAATCCAACACTCAGAGTTTATATTACTATAAAAGCAGCTCCAGAATTTACCATCTTAACTTTTAGTGTTTATTTATCAGATCTGTATATTATCTTCCCTCTCTCTCATAATCCTTTAAATTACCCTTACTGTTACTCTTCAATTCTGTTCTCTCCTCCAGACCTCCTTCTCTTGTCTTTTTTTTTCAGTCAACAGCACTCCTGTTAGTGTTTCTTGTAGGACAGGTCTCTTGAAGGCAAATTTGCTTAGCCTTTATTTGTCAATGAAGATTTTAATCTCTCCCTCAATTTTGAAGGACTTCTTGACAGGACAAAGAATTCTTGGCTGGAAAACATTCTTGTTCAGAATCTTAAGCATATCATGCCACTGCCTTCTCACCTCCATGGTGGCTGTTGAGTAGTCTGAGCTCAGTCTTATGTGGTTTCCCTTACATATAATGAGTTGCTTTTCCCTTGCTGCTTTCATGACCTTTTGCTTCTCTTCAATATTTAACATTCTGATCAGTATGTGCTTTTGGAGTAGGCCTATTTGAATTTATTTGGGGTTCATTGGATTTCTTTGATTTACATATTTATGTCTTTTTATAAGAGTTGGGAAGTTTTCTCCCATTATCTCTTCAACTAACCTTCCTATCCTTTTACTCCTCTCATCTCCTTCTGGGACACTGATAATTTCTTTATTTCTGTGCTTCTTATTAGCTAATAGTTCCCTGAAATCTAGCTCATTTTTTCCATCTTTCTTGCCATTTGTTCTTTTATATGTTCAAGTACAATTGTCCTATCTTCTGCCTCTTCATTGGCTGTTGTGTGTTTCTACTATACTTTTCATTTGGTCTACAGTATCTTTCATCTCTATGAGATCTGCTATTTTTCTATTTATTCTTTCAAATTTTTTTTTATGCTCTTTCAGTGTCTTTTAAATATCTTTTATGTTGCTATGAACATCCTTGATTAGTGCTTCCAAATTCTTTGTGTCCCCCTGCTCCCAGTATTTTAATTAGCTCATTTGACTGGGATGTATTTGCATGAGTTTTAATGTGCTTTATGATTTTCTGTTGCACATGGGGCATCTAAATGTTTCAATAAGGTTACTTTGCAAGTTAATTTCCTTCATGTGTTTAAGGTTTTGTATTTAGATTCACATTGAAAGTCCCCTTTTGGACTTGGTTTATCAATCCTTTCTCCCCAAACCGAGCCCTGGATCTCATGTGGGGATTACAATTCTCCTTAAAGCCCTATTGAGAGCTAGGCAGATAGGTAATTTGCCAGACTGCACTTTCCGCTTCTTCCCAGAAGATGCTGTCCTTGAGCCACTTCTTCCTCTTAGGCCCACCTGTCCCTGATTACCCATACTGGCTAAATTAATTGTAAACCTGAAGTAATTCCAGCCAGGGCCCACATCTTGTGTGTCTGATGATTTGGGGGCACTCAGACTTTCACTTGGGATGATCTTGAGATGTGAGACCGGGTACTTCAGCTTCCCCTGCCCACGGGCAATAGGGAAATGTCTGATAGGTGGTCACACATTTCAGCTGGCTTCTCTCCATCTGCATACACCTGAGGTCCCTGGATCTCTGTGAGGGGACAGGAGCGATATCAGGACCCAAAACAATTCCCTCTTGCTGGGCTGGCCAGTTGTTGGAACAGCAGGGCTCTGTGTTTCTGCCTTCTCCCTGGGGGAAGGCAAGTAATCTCTGCTGAAATAAATCAGGTGTCTGCAGCAGCTTGTCTCAGGGGTGGGCAGCAGACACTGTTCTCTGGCTAATTTATCTTTGTATGCAAGAAAAGCAACTCTGTTAGCTTCCAAGTCCCCCCTGGGAACTCCTGACCTCTGGAACCTGGAAATGCTCACACACCCCCTTCTCTCCATCTCAGTATCTCTGCTCTTCATTCAGGGTCTCCTTAGGTAGAGAGGAAGACCCTCTCTCACCACTCACACCCTGGAACTGCTATCCTGGTACTTTTTCAGTCCCTTCTCTTGTTGCTAGGAACTGGGATGAATTCAGCCTCCCTATTCTGCCATCTTGTTGGGAGTCCTGGACTAACTTGATTTCAAGACTTATTATAGGGCTTTAATTAAGACAATTTGCCCCAGAGAAAGAGAGCAATGGAATAGTATGGGAACTCCTAGTAGCAAACCCAGTTTTTTGTTGTTTTTTTTTTTTTTAACCTGGGTAGGCACTGGGAACGAACCATCGAACCTGGGTCTCCTGCCTGGCAGGAGAGAACTCTCCCTGCTGAGCCACCGTGGTCCGCCCAATGAACATGGCCTCTGTTTTTTTTTGCAAACCCAGATTTTAAGGGGAAAGTTTATAACAGCTGCCATTGCAGAGCAGAGGATAAAGTTTAGATTATTCAATAAATGCTGCTTGGGTAAATGGTTATCCAAATGAATGGAACGAAGTTATGAAGGGAAGGAGGAAAGGAAGGAGGAAGTCCTACCTTACACCATACACATAATTCAATTCCCAGTAGATTAATAATTTAAATAAGAGACCCACAGCCATAAAACCCCCAGAACAAAATATAGCAGAATATCTTTATGATTTATGTGTAGAGAAGGATCTTATGAGTAAGACACAGAAAACAGTACAAACCGTAAAAGAAATTACTGACAGAAACAGTACATTAAGACTGGGAACTTCTGTTCATCAAAAGTTACCACTAGAATGTGAAACTATATCCACCAATTAGGAGACCATCTATATGAAATCCATTTAAAACTCATATACCTGACAAATAATTAGTATTCCAAATACAGAGAATTATTTTACACCAGGGAGAACAAGGATAATATTCCAGTGCCGAAATTAGGAAAAGTCAGGAAGGGACATTTCAGATAAAAGGAAACTCTTATGACCCTCAATAAAAATTTATATTGCAATTAATGAGTTAAAATGTTAACTCATTACAAATTGAAACCCAGAAATATATAATTTCATATTCATCCAATAAGCAAAAATTTAAAATTCTGAAAATCTCAAGTTTTGTCGATGATGTAAAGGGAATGTTCATTCATGCTGATGGAGGTGAAATATTTTCAAGAGCAATTTGGCAATTATGGTCAAGGTGAGGATGCTTATCCCCTATACTAGAATTATTCTTGTACCCATATTTCTCCAAGAGTCTTTGCACATACATGTGTGCAGGAAAGTAGGAACAAAAATTCATCAAAGCATTATTTCGATAGTTAAAATAAAAAAAAAACAGATTAAATGTCTACTAACTGGAAAGTTGACAAAGTATATTAACTTCAGTGAATGGAATCTTATATTCAAAGAATGAAATGAATGGAATAGAATCAAATGTTATCAATTGGCTGAAACTCAAAAACTAGTTATGTTCAAAATGTTAGCTTCAGAATAATACATACAGCATGATGTTTCTTTTAAATCAATGAAACAGTTACAAATCTATATAGTAATAAGATGAAGACATGCATAGAAATTATAAGCCGGCAGGTGGCACTGCAATCGGAGTGGTGACACATGAGGACATGAGGCTTAGATTACGCGGCGAGATTTTATCACCAAAAGCCTGAAGCATATAGCGCAACTTGTTGTTTTGACACATTCGAGTAGTTCATGCAATTTTTATTTTGTTATTCTTTATAAATTTCTGTATGTTTTAAATATTTCATAATAAAAAATAAGGACGCTGACAATAACACCTGGGGCCATGCTCTATGGCTGCTGCTGCCACCCCCGCCCTTGCCTCCGATAGAGATTAATGATCCCAAACCATGACCAACTCCCAGTACTTTAAGACGAAGACCAATAAAAAAGAAATATTTGAATTAAAGGCTGAAAAGAAAGAAAAGAGGAAGGTTGTGAAGAAAGTGATTGCGCTAGGACAATGGGGAAAGATGTTAACTCTCTTCTGAAACCAGCAAGTCTCAACCAAATAGCAACTTACTAGGTCTAAACCCACAGAACACTAATAAGCTACTGATAGTCCTGAATGATACATTGAATGGGGCCAGATTTTCATCTTGGACTACCTGTCTAATTACAACCCTAAAGAAGACTGGAAGGCTCACAGCATCTGAGAGCAGGTAACTCCCCAGCTATCTCATTCCAACTCAGAAATGGTGCTCTTGGCAGCAAAAGTCCTAATGTGATTTCCAGAGTTGTTACTCAAGGACTCTGACTACTACAATATGCTGCTGAGGAAATTAGCCCCTCCTTTTGTCACTTTGCTATCTGGGGAGCCAGAGATGCAGTATGTCACCCTGAGGAACATCAACCTAATTGTCCAGAAAAGGCCTGAAATCCAGAAAAGCCCTGAAATCTTGAAACAGGAAATCATAATTTTCTTTGTGAAATACAATGGTCCTGTCTATGTTAAACTATAAAAGCTGGGCATCACGATTCATTTGGCATCACAAGCCAACATTGTTCGGGTTCTGGCAGAACTGAAGGAATATGCCATGGAGGTGGATGGTGACTTGATTCCCAAAGCTGTGTGAGCCATTGAATGGTTTGCCATCGAGGTGATACAATCTTCAGAGTGCTGTATGAGCACATTGCTTCATCTTATCCAGGACCAAAGTAAATTGTGTGGTCCAATAGGTGATTGTTGTCTTCAACGACATCTTCTGCAAATATCCCAACGAATATGGCAGTATTATTGCCATTCTATGCAAGAACTTTGGCTCATTGGATGAGCCATATGCCTGAGAGACTATTAGTTGGATTGTGGGAGAATATGCTAAAATTATCTCTAGGAAATGAGTTATTAGAGAGCTTCTTGGGTGTTTTGCATGATGAAAAAATCCAGGTGCAGCTCACTGAGCTTATTGTCATAGTGAAGTTGTTTCTCAAGAAACTACCAGAAACCCAGGAGTTGGTCCAGAAGATTTTGAGTTAACAACCCAGGATTCTGATAACCCTGACTTTTGAAGTCAGGGCTATATGTATTGGTGCCTTCTCTCAATGGATCTGTCACAGCCAAGGAAGTAGTCTAGTCTGAGAAGTCACTGATCTCTGAGGAGATAGATCTTATTGAGCCAATGCTGCTGGATGAGCTAATCTGCCACATTGGTTCTTAGGTCTCTGTTTACAGTAAGCTCCCTAATGTATTTGTGGAATGAAGTCATGGAATTCATCACGAATTCTTGCCAATTCATCATGGGAGCACTGACGTAGGTGACAGCCCTGTTGGCAACACCACTGCAACCAACCTGGAAAAGCCTCAGGGTATTATCCCCTCTCAAGGTAACCTTCTGTCACTTAGTATACCACTGATATCCTCCATGCAGATGGGAGCTATGGATCTCTTGGGAGGAGGACTGGATAGTTTGGTGGGATAGTCCTTCATCCCATCCCAAAGGTGCCTGCAACCTTTGCTCCTTCACCTACTCCTGCTGTATTCAGCAGTGGTCTGAATGACCTATATGAACTCTCCACAGGGATAGGCATGGCACTTTATGGATATGTGGCTGCTAAAACTGTCTGATGGTCTACAGTAAAGGGTAAAGTATTGGTGATTTCAGAAACATTCACTCATTGACAAGGGCATATTTACATGGAAATGAACTTCACCAACAAAGCTCTGCAGCATTTGACAGACTTTACTATCCATTTTAAGAAGAATAGTTTCAGTATCATCCCCCACACTCCTCTGGCCATCCACACACCACTGATACTAAACCAGACCATGCTGGTCTCCTTGCCTCTCAACACCTTGGGCTCACTTATGAAGATAGAACCTTTGAATAATCTGCAAGTGACTGTGAAAAACAATATTGATGTCTTCTACTTCAGTTGCTTCATCCCATTCAAGGTTTCTCTCATAGAAGATGGCAAAATAGAGTACTAGGTCTTCCTTCAACATGGAAGGATATTTCCAATGAAAATGAACTTCAGTTTCAGATTAAGGAATGTCATTTCAATGCTGGCATTGTTTCCAGCAAATTGCAAAACAACAGTTTTAATGCTATTGCCAAGAGGACAATGGAAGGGCTGTACATACTGTACCAATCACTGAAGTTCAGTAATGGCATTTGGATTTTGGCTGAGCTATGTATTCAGCCAGGAAAATCCAGTTATATGCTTTTGCTGAAACACTGAGCTCCCAAAATCTCTCAGTATCTCTATCAAGACTACGACAGGATTTTGAAAAATTAATAGACTGGTCCGGTGCCCTCTGGTCACCCTGTGATCAATGCTAGCCAAGAACTTTTAACTGGAAGAAATTGTATCAATATGTAGAATATTAATTCAAACACCGAGGCCACCCACTAGGTTAATGACTAGCCCAAACTTTGCTAACATTTAGGTACAACTTTGTGTTCTGTTTCATGTAATAGAGCCTCTCTCCTGAAAAGACAGAATCTATTGCTCCAGTACAGCTTCCCTTTTGGCTAGTTTCAATTTGGTTGAATTGGGGAAGTGGAATGGAAGCTATCCTGCTTTCTCTTCTCATCTGCTTCAATATGTCTTTGTAACTGCCAGCTGGCAT
>PVIY010045712.1:0-18910 GCA_004026745.1 Myrmecophaga tridactyla | reverse complement strand
CTAGTGTATAGAAACGCTACCGATTTTTGAATGTTGATCTTGTAACCAGCCACTTTGCTGTACTCGTTTATTAGCTCTAATAGTTTTGCTGTGGATTTTTCAGGGTTTTCGACATATAGTATCATATCATCTGCAAACAGTGATAGTTTTACTTCTTCCTTTCCAATTTTGGTGCCTTGTATTTTTTTTTCTTTTCTAAGGTCAGTTGATTTTTGACAAGAATACCAAGGCAATCCAAGGGGGAAATATAGTCTGTTCTACAAATGGTGCTGGAATGACGCTGGACCCTCCCCCAACTCACAGAAATTAACTCAAAATGGATCAGAGACCTAAATGTAAAAGCCACAACCATAAAATCCTTAGAAGAAAACATAGGCATAAATCTTCATGACTTTGGATTAGCCAGCGGTTTTTAAAATATGATTTCTTACATTTCAAAAGCAGAAATGACAAAAGAAAAAAATAGATAAATTGAAGCTCATCAAAACTGAAAACTTTTGTGCTTCAAAGGACATCATGGAGAAAGTGAAGAGACAAACCCACAGAATGGGAGAAAATATGTGCAAATGATTTATCACAGCTTGATTTTTGACAAATGTAAAAAGGGAATAAAGTGGTGAAAGGATACTCTTTTTTCAACAAACAGTGTTAGAAAAATTGGCTGTCCATATGATAGAAATGAACTTCACAAAATGTACAAAAATCAACTCAAAATGGTTAAATAGGTCTAAATGCAAAGCCTAAAACCACAAAACTTTCAGAAAACATAGGACTTTGAGTTCGGCAAAGAGTTCTTAGCTACCACACCAAAAGCATGATTCATAAAATAAAAAAATTGATAAACTGGACTTCATTAAAATTAAGAACCTCTGCTCTTCAAGAGACACCATTAAGATAATGAAAAGCCAAGACGCAAAATAAGAAAAATTATTTGCAAATCACATACCTGTCTGATAAAAGACTTATACCCAGGATACACAAAGAACTCTCAAAACCCAATAATAAGAAATACAAACACCACCATTTTAAAAAGGGCAAAAGATTTGGACAGAAATTTTATTAAAAAAACAAAAGATGTCAGGATGACAAATAAGCACACAGAAAGATGTTCAATATCATGAGCCATCAAGGAAATGCAAAGCAAAAGAAGAGAGATATTACCATATACCTATTAAAACGATTTAAATTAAATTCAAATTTAAAAAGAAAAGGCACTGAAAATATCTAGTACAAGCGAGAATGTGGGGCAACTGAACTCTCCGATCTTGGTGGTAGGAATAAAAATTGGTATAGCGACTTTGGAAAACAGTCTGGCAACTTCTTATAAAGTAAAACAGATACCTGCTATACAACTCAGTAACCTCACTCCCTAGGTATTAAAATGAAATGCGATGAAGATTTATTTTCACACAAAAACCTGTATGTGAATGTTTATGTCAGTTTTATTGATAATCATCCAAAACTGGAAACAACCCAAATAGTATTCAACTGGTGGTGCGTCCAAATGACGGACTACCACTCAGCTAAACAAAAGGAACCAGCCCGTTATACAGACAATGATGTGCAAGAATCTCAGATGCATTGTGCTAGGTGAAAGAAACCAGACGCAAAAGGCTGTACATACGGTTCCATGTACATGGCATTTTGGAAAAGTCAAACCTATAGGGTCAGGAAGCAGATCCGTGGTTGCCAGGGGCAGGGGCAGGGGCAGGGAGAGCTGACTGCAAAGGATCAGCGGCAGGAGGCATCTTTTGGGTTGTTCTCTCCTAACTTGATTGTGCTGGAGATTATAAATGCATACGCGTTTGTCAAAATCTGTAGAACTGTATACTGAAAGGAGCAAATTCTACTGTATGTAAATTTTATACCTTAATAAAAAGAACAAGAGGAAGACCCAGGAAGGTCTAGGAGAGAGCACCTGAGGGGCTGGCCAGACTGGTAAAGGGCAGCCTTTCCTCTTTCTGGGGCCAGTTGAGACAAGACCTGGAAGGTAACTGCCAACTCGCTGCTGGCTGCCGGGTCTCTAATTGCCTGGGACTCTCTTGCTGCAATCGGACCTCTCCTGCAGCTCGAGGCCAATAGTAACAGACTGCGTAAATCCAGGTAAGACCTTGCGCCGCCTATAGGAGTCCGAGGGCTTCCCTAGGCTTAAGAAGCCTCGGTGCTCGGCTCTCTCATTCACTAAACACAAAGCCAGGTGGGCCGCAAGAGGGTGTTGGCTTGAGAGAAGAGTCTCATGCAAGGCTCTTGGGAGGGGGGATTTCAGCAAATTGGGCTGGAGAGTGAGAAAGTAAGATATTAATATGCCATATTCTCTCTCTCTCTCTCGCACATACGCTCATACTCACAGACCACTGGCCAAAAAGCAGAAATCTTGTGTCGCAAATATTAACAGATGTGAAGGCCCCTGTGCAGAGGCTGAGGCATCAGTGAAATCTGATGGAATTCTGCTGACAGATCTCACATCTTCGGTACAAGGACGCTGCGTCTAAATGCTGACCAGCTCTCTCCTCCGATAGAAACAATGATCAACTACCGAGCCCCTTTGTCTGCTTCCATCAAGGCAGGTGCAGTAAAAGGAAAGACCTTGTCTTTAATTGGTAAATAAGAGCAGGTATCATTCAATGCTGAGATTTTGCAACAGTAGGTAAATAGGACCAAATTAAGGGTTTGTTGGTTTTCCCTGTGACAGAGAGAGAAGGGGGGGGTGGGGGAGGAAGATGTACCCACATTACACCAAGCAGAGTTAAGGGGGGTCCTGACAGTACAGCAATTCTCAACCCTCAGGGTCTGCTATTAAAATAAGTCCTGTAAGTGGTTCTGGTCCAAATGGTCAGGAACAGGTGATCCTAGGGCCATATGGGGAGACAGCCGCCACAGGGGCAATGTTTGGGATTCTATTCTCCAAGTCAAAACCTGGGGGAGAGGCCTATGAATAATCACAATGCCCCACCAGCATTTCTAAAACCCAGCACTTCTGAAATCCAATCTCCGGCTGCCTGCAGGCTGCAGCTTTGATGTGAGGCACGGGTGTGCAGTTACACTGCCCAGTGTGCCAAAGACTGAAAGAAATCCAAGCAGCTGGCTTAAACACTGCAATCGTTTCAGCCTCTCCTCTCCGAGTTTTCAAGGGGGCTCCCTGGGCCCGCTGCAATATGTTTGCTGCTTGCCAATCCTAGGAAAGGTTCGAGGCAAAGAAGAATGAAGAATGCATGGGTTTGAAATAGAAAGAAATGAAATGGGGGCTAGGGCTGGGGAAGACAGGAGACCCCTGCGAAATCTACTATTTTGCATGGCTTCTGTTATACTCAGCTTGCCCCGTTATCCTAAAAGGCAGTGTGGTTCATGGAGTGTGTGTGTGATGGTGGGGAGGGGAGGACTTCAGAATGCCCTAGAAAGCCAGATTTAGGGGTTACAAAAAAAACCAGGGCACGCATGTAAATTTGAATTTCAAAAGTATGTCTCATGCAATACTTGGGGTAGACTTATACAAACAAATTATTTTCTGTTTATCTGAAATTTAAATTTAACTAGGCGGCCAGTATTTTATGTGATAACCCTACCAGAAAGCCTTTTCAAACTACTCATGTCCTCCCCCAATTCTGACAATCCCTCTCTTCCCCTGGTTGGGACCCCCACATCAAGGGATGCATCAGCCAGCTGCCAATCCACCCTACTACCTCTTCCGGAGCCTCCACTCACCCACGCCAAGGAGGGAACAGCAACCATCGCTGTTTTCTTTGCATCCAAGTCTGAAATCACCTCTAAAGTAGGAGCCAAAGAGCTGCGATCTGATTTTCCAAACCCACCCACCTGTCAGGGGGGACCCAGGGCTGGTGAGCAGCTGCCCACTGCTCTGGGTATCAGGGAAGAGGGGAGCGGAGTGTCTGTCCTGCCAGCAGACCTGTCCCCATCCCTGTTCTAGTCCTTTTTTCCTGTTTATAAACACACAAAACTAATAACTAAATAGTCTGAAATAAAAGGAATTGACAAGAGTCTTTTCCCTGTGTGACAGCTTCTATTTCTCCTGCATGGTGGCAGTGGGAAGCTCAGGAGATCTCAGTAGAATCCCATTAAGATATAAAATAAAATCAATCAAGGAAAAATAATCTTAAATTATACACTTAGAAGGCATATCTGCACGGTCCCATGAATACTGCACAATGCTCAATTAGGTGCTTAATGGCTTTTTGAAAATATTACATATTTTAAACTTCTTATTTTGTCATAGTGACACCTCTCTAAATTTTTTCCTTTACAAGGAATAAAGATTGCTGTGTATTTGTGTGTGTGTGTGTGTGTGTGCTTTTGCTGATCAAAGTTGTATTATCTCTGCTAATGAACTTATTTATTTTTATTTATATTTTAAAGTCTCTTTAGACTCTTTTTTGAAACTTTTTATTTTGAAATACTTTAAAACATGTAGCACAGCCACAAAAATAAACAAACCCATACAGAGAACTCCAACATACCCTTATCCCCCAAATACCCAGATCCACTGATTTTAACATTTTGCCACATTTACCACATCTCTAGCTATGTCTCCATCTACCTATCAACCCTTCTATCTATTATCTACTTGTCTGTCTGTCTGTCTTTTTGCTGGTGGAGGGGTCTTGCCTCAATGTTGATAACTGCTGACCCATCAGGGCAGTGGCTGCTGGAGGTTGGGGTGGCTGCGACAATTTCTTAAAATAACACAGCAATGAAGTTTGCTGCATTGATCAACTCCTCCTTTCATGAATGATTTCTCTGTAGCGTGCAATGCTATTTGATAGCATTTTACCCACAGAACTTCTTTCAAAATTGTGGTCAGTCCTCTCAAACCCTGTCACTGCTTTATCAGCTAAGTTCATGTAATATTCTAAATCCTTTGTTGTCATTTCAGCAATGTTCACAGCATTTTCAACAGGAGTAGTTTCCATCTCAAGAAATCGGTATCTCTGCTCATCCATAAAAAGCAACTTCTCATCCATTCAAGTTTTCTCAAGAGATTGCAGCAATTCTGCCACATCTTCAGGCTCCGTGTTGAATTCTGGCTCTCCTGCTAGTTCCACCTCATCTCTTGCTATTCAGTTACTTCCTCCACTGAAGTCTTCCCTCAAAGTCATCCATGAAAGTTGGCTGGAGCCAACTTCTTCCAAACTCCTGTTCATATGAATATTTTGGCCTCCTCCCATAGACCACGAATGCTCTTAATAGCATTTAGAATGGTGAATCCTTTCCAGAAGGTTTTCGATTGACTTTGCCCAGATCCATCAGAGGAATCACTATCTATGGCAGCTCATAGCCTTACAAAACATATTTCTTAGATAATTAGCTTCAAAGTTGACGTAACTCCTTGGTCCATGGGCTGCAAAACGGAATTTGTGCTAGCAGTCAGGAAAGCAACACTCATCTCGTTGTACATCTCCATCAGACCTCTTGGGTGAACAGATGCATGATCAATGAGCAGTCATATTTTAAAAGGAATCTTTTTTTCTGAGCAGTAGGTCTCAACACTGGGCTTAAAATATTCAGTAAAGTGTATTGCAAATAGATGTGCTGTCATCCTGCTTTGTTGTTCCATTTACAGAGCAAAAGCAGAGTAGATTTAGCATAATTCTTAAGGGACCTAAGATTTTCAGAATTATAAATGAGCACTGGCTCCATCTTAAAGTCACCAGCTGCATTATCCCCTAAGAAGAGTCGGCTTGTCCTCTGAAGCTTGGAAGCCAAGCATTGGCTTCTCCTCTGTAGTTATGAAAGTCCTAGATGGCATCTTCTTCCAATAGATTGAAAATCTGTCATTCAGTCATGACATTCTCCCGGTCAGAAACTCAGCCTGATTCCCCATTACCTGTCAGACAAAGCCCAGTGTCCTGTGCTGGCATCTAAAGCCCTACAAATCATCACAGACCAGATTCCTAGTTTCATCGCCTACTTCTCCCTGGATAACACATCTGCTCCAATCATACCAGTTATTTGCTATCTCTGGAAGTCACCTACCACAATATGATTCTAACAGTGTAATTTTTATATAATAAATTTAATGCTATTAAAATCAGAGCATAAAATATGAACATATCAATCATTATCATCTGCTTAACATTTCTAGAACGGACAAAATAGACTAAAATGTGAAGAAAGACAAGAATCTATGAAGATCTGGTACAGAAATTTACAGTCTCCAAAACCCTTTCATGTGTAGTATTTCATGTCACCCTCATCGCATCCCTGTAAGTTAAGCAAACCAGGCAGTGTCGTCCCCCTTTTGCAGAGAGCCTTTGCCCTTGGTTACCAGTGGTCAGAAGCTTCTCGCTCTGAGCCTAGAGATCTTCCTACTCTACTCTAAGCTGTTATTTATCCCAACTTAATTTAAGACCAGTTTTGTTTTATTCTATTTAATAAAGAAACACTCATCTTTTTCTCATCCTTGTCTTGGGTGCCCTAGGCCTTCTTCATAGATGCTGGTCATATAAAGTGCTGCTCATTAGAGACTTCCTCCCAGCCACTGCTGGACGCAGTGAGTGTTCCTCAGGGGCACTCTCTCCCCAGCACGTCCCTACAGGAAGCTTGCTGCGTGGATGCGAAAGGCCTAGCACCTGTGGCACAAGGCCAAGGCCTAATCCAGTATAGCTTTCCTTAAATTGTCATTGATCTGATTCCCATACCATAAAACTTACCTCTCGGAAGTGCACAACTCAGTAGTTTTTAAGGCATTCACAAGGGTGTACAACAAGCACCGTTATCTCATACCAAAATGCTTTCATCGCCCCAAAACAAAACCCCCATACCCAGTGGCAATCACTCCCCATTTCCTCCCTACCCCAGCCTCTGGCGACCACGAATCTGCTTTCTGCCTCTATGGATTTGCCTGTCCTGAACATTTCATGAAAATGGAATCATACGATGTGTGGCCTTTTGTGATTGGCTTCTTTCACTTAGCGTGGTCTCGGGGTTCGTCCACGATGCAGCCTGTATCAGCACGACATTCTTTCTTATGGCTGAATAATATGCCGCAGTACAGATACAAGACATCTTGTTTCTCCATTCATCAGCTGATGGATATTTGGTTCGTTTCTACTTTTTGACTATTATGAATAATGCTGTGAACATTCACATACAAGTTACCGTGTGCACATGTGTTTTCCACTTCTCTTGGGTATACACCTAGGAGTGGAGTTGCTGGGTCATATGGTGACTCTATGCTTAATATTTCAAGGAACTGCCAGATGGTTTAACACAGCAGTTGCACCATTTGACATCCCCCACCCCCCAGCAGTGTATGAGGGTTTCAATTTCTCCCCATCCTGGCCAACACTTATTATTGTCCTTTTTTTATTATTATTATAGCCATCCCAGTGGGTGTAAAATGGCATCTCATTGTGGTTTTGATTCCCTTAAATTTATAAAGCAAATTGTGATAATCACAAGTGAGATATTCTGTTCTATAACTCTAGAGAGAACTGGCCACAGTGTACACTTTATTTTGGTAATCTTTTGGTCACTTATTCCTAGGAAGACCCCAGACCTTGTGTATGAATCCAGAGAGGCAATAGCTCCCACACAATAGTACTTACTTGAACAGGACATGCCCTCCGTTATTTATTCATCCAACAAACATTGATCGGGCGCCTACTGTCAAGCACTGCAGTGTTGCCACCCGACCCCTTCCAGGCGTATGCACAGAGCACCTTAGAGGACACACGCTCTGTAGGTTTTCCAATTTCTAACCTCTAATATCCATTTAAATCTACAAAGACTCAGATTGTAAAAAAAAAACATCGCAGAGGAGATCACAGCATTAATTTTCAAAGAGTTCTTATAAATTAACAAGGACAAGTAGAGCTCAATGGAAAACCAGTTAATGGAGATGAACATGCTATTCAAAAACGTAAAAATTCGAATGACTAACAAACCACATGATATAAAAAAAAATAGGAAATCTCACTAGTAGGCAAAGAAATACAAATAGAAACAATATTTTGCCTTTTAAATTAGCAAAGCTTTTTTTTTTCATGGTAATAATGTTGGCAAGAATGCAACGAGCAGGCACCCTCCTACGCTATCAGTAGGGCCATGGATTGGCTCAGGCTTACTGGTTGGATGAAGAGCCATAAAAATGATTGACTCAGTAACAGCTTTCCCCACCCTCACCCCCACCAGGAATCTATGCAAAAGAAACCTTAGGAGCTTGGATAAGCTTTATACCCAAAAATGTTTATGAAATTTAAAAATTAGCAATACTTCAACGTTGAACAATTGGGGAATAGTTAAATTATGGTGCTTTGATCCCCAGGAATATCTCAAGGTCTTTTAAATGCTTTATTTGCAGAAAATTTAATGTCATAGGAAATTTTTCAAAATATAATGGCAAGTGGGGAAAAAGAGAGTACACAATTGCATTTATGGCATGACCCCAATTTTAAAATATATCTACGTTAACAGAGGTAGGATGTTTCAGGTGATGGGATTATAAGAATTTTTTTTACTTTTTTCTCCAGGCCATTTAATATTTTCCAACTTTTTAATCATATGTTTTATTCTAAAAAGAGAAAATGACAAACATGAAAAATGGAGAAAATGTGTATTTTCATTCTGAGCTCTTTAAGGGATAACAGGCTAAAGAAACTCCTCTTATTACAGGAGAGATAAGATGAATATTCAAATGACTACAATGCCAAGCAGAATAAATCAAGTGGGGAAATTACTCACACCAGCAAAAGAAAACATGTTTGGTCAGTGGGGACTAAGAAGTCTTAATGTAGTAGTGCCATGGAGAAGGGCCTTGCTGAGAGGGCAAGATCCCAGCAGCCAGCTTCACAGTGGAGGAAACAGCAAGAATAAGAAGACAGAGACAGAGGAGTACAAGGCTGCACAGGAAACACTAGGTAGTCAACACCCACCAGAGCAGAACAAGCAAGTAGAGGACTGGTTAGAAATACAGCAGCGTTCACAGCTAAATCGCAAGGTGTTTCGATATGAGGGTAAAGAGTTGGCCCATAACCCCAGACAGATCTGCAAATACTTGATGGCTGAACTTACAAAAATAAAAAGCATATTCATTTTTCAAATTATAAAAGAAATATACTTCATTATAAAAAATTTCACAGTCATAGAAAATTTTAAAAGTCAACATTTCTGTTTCTTTTTTTTTCTTTTTTAATCCACTCATGTTTTTTTTTTTTTTGTTTTCCATTTCATGAAGCTGTGGATTTTACTGTTTACATAATTTGATATCTTGCTTTTTTCACTTAACATTATAACACAAGCATGTTACCTTATTATTACAACTTCCAAAGCTGCAGGCTTTTAACAGGGAAATGTGATGAGAGCTGAAATTCAGGAAGATTAGTGAGGTAGCTGTGAGTAGGAAAGAGCAAAGAGGAAGATGCTAGAGGCAGAGAGACCCATAAGAAAGCTGAAGAAATGGCACAAGTGAGAAGGACCACGGGTCTTAGAGACGAAAGGCGAGCATCTGTCAGGCTGAGTGAGGAGCAGGGAAGCCAAAACAGATGGAATATCTGACCATGGGTGATGGGGAGTGAGGAGCGCAGGGCTTAGGATTCATAATCCACACACAAAGTCCAGGGAGGAGCCAGTTTCAGGGTGAGTGCAATATGAGTAAGAAAGTTATCATGATAGCTAAATGGAAAGGAAAAATTCAAGGAAGAGCGGGAGGGCACAGTAGAAGAGGCTGAGAAGATACGAATGAATCACAAGTCGTCAGGGGGCCCCACCACCGACCTCCGATTGAGCATCGGCAGGGAAGTCCAGACTGCAGGTGGTCACATCATGGGGGGCAGGGAGAGGGGCAGGAGAGAAGGTGACTGTCTCAGATTCTTGCCACCTGGACCTCTGGTGCTTGGGCAGGACAAGTGTTCTGAGCATTCCATTACAAACCAAGATGCCACTTGCTGGATTTTCTGAGTAGCACCCCTGATTTCAAATATTCTGTCCCCATTTTCTTGAAATGCTCTGGGGTGCAATTTTCAGATTATAAAATGCAACTTTAAGACTGCCCGTCACACCTGAAGTCACACAAAACTCCCACATCAGACCTATTCCAAATCTGTGGGGAAGCCGAGAGGAAGCCAGAACTTCTGCCAGGCACCGCTCCCCACCACCACCGCCCCCACACCCCCCAGACCCTGCCAACCCATCCCCCAAGGTGTGGGAACCACACATGCACAGCAGGATAGAAAAATGGATAAATTCCCACCCAAGCCAAGGACTCAAGTTGGGGTGGGGGTTGGGGGTGAAGGAGAGGCAGACTGGGTGGGAGTACCTTGGAAAGCCTGTCTGGGGAAGCTGGATAGTGGTTTCGCCCACCCACATACTGCTTCTCATGCAGTTCTCTGACCTCTGGGGTAAAAAAGAGTTCACTTTGTGGCCTGGCAAAAAGTTCTGGGGGCTAGAAGTTTATTTATAATCCAAGTGCAATAAAGTTTCTCTCCTCCCAAAATCTTATCTTGGAGAACAATCATCCACCACCACCCCCACTCCCCCAAATTCTCCCACCCTCAGCTTCCTCCTCCCCCTTCCAGGAAAGTTAGATAAGCTTCCATTGTTCAGTGTGAGTGGTGGTGACAGCTGAGGATGATGTTGGGCTGTGTAGGTGGAAGGAATGGGCTGACAAAAAGTGGGAATCAGAGTGAGGGAGGAGGGAAAACAGCACCCCACCTAAACCTGAGTGCCAGTTCCCACCGTGTACAGGGAAGCACAGCTCCTTTCACGTCTTCCCCTCACCCTAACCTTCACCCATCCGCCCACAGCTCCTCCCTCCCTCCACTCCTCACTTCCAAGGCCCATTTCAGGTAGAACAAATTTGGAAAGGGTGCGGGGGGCGGGGGGGTGGAACCCATTAAAGAGAAGGTGAACCGGCCAGCAAGGCTCTCACCTAACCTCAAACTGAACAAAAGATTTGCACGGGACTGTGTCTGTGGGTCTGGCATGCCAGGGCACTGTCCAGCACTGCACAGGAGGCCTGTGGAGGAGCATCACCAGGAGGGAGGGGGCCTCTTGGCTGCTCAGGACCAGGCAGGAAAGCCCCAGCTCTACCAAGCACCTGAGCAGAGGTCTGGGGTCCCAGAGTTTACCTGGAGAGGGAGTCAAGGTGTTACAATGGAAGAAGTGCTAAGCTGGGAGTCAGGAGATCCCAGGTCCACTCTTAACCTCCCTGAATCTCATTGTCCTAAAATGGAGCTAATGGTACCTGCTGATAAGATACAGCTGCAAACCCATTACAGGGGTAAAGCAACATACGTTGGGACTAGCTGTGCCATTAGCGGTTTGTAGGGCTGAGAATTTGATAGAAAATTCCATAGGGCTAGGCCATGCCTCCTTCTGCTCAATACTGTTTCCCATCATCCAGGACTGCGGCTGACACAGAGCAGGTACCAATAATGCTTGTTAAATGAATCAATGAAATAAAAAAGAAGTTGAGGGCTGCAGGGCACTTTCAAGGCCTCATATATTCCAGCTCACAACACAAGAAAGTCCCAGAGCTTCTGAGCATCAAAAGCCAGATGGGGGCTGGGGGCAGGGCGGGGGCAGGATTCCCACCCCCAGTAACGCCCAAGCTCAGGACAGAACGAGAGGAAAGAGGTGGGCATGTGAATGCGTTCCTAACTGTCCCGGGCACTCGGGGTTTGGGGATGATTTCAATCAGGGAGGTGAGCCTGGGGGAGGTCTGCGGGCCCCTGTGATAAGAGTGGACGCGCTGCTGGTCTGGGAGCCGAGAGGGGAGCCGGGAGGCCGGGGTTGCAGCCGTGGTTGGTGGCGTACTAGCTGGCTCACCTGGAGCACGTTGCTGGGAAGTCCCCGGAGCCTGAGCCTGGGAGGAGAAGTGCAATGATGGGGGCAGGACGCACGTGGAGAACGGCGAAGGACCTGGCACGCCCAGTGGCAGTCCCTCTCCTCATATGCTGCGACACCTAAGCAAGTCCCTCAGCCTCGCTGGGGAACCCCTGAGGTTTCTTATTATGGAAAACCGGAGAATGGGACACTCCCCGAGGGCAGATATCTGGGGCTCTGTGAGTCTCTCGGTGATGTGACTCAGCCTCCCAGACAGAAAACCAAGAGTCAGCCCCAGGCCTCCACTGACTCCCCGCGGAGCTGCTAACAAGGGGCAGGAAGGCGGACCAGAGATGGAGCTGTGCGTCTTGTCTAAGCATCGGCTGCCCCCATTGTGGGTGTGTGGGTGTATGGGTGTGCAAGGAGTGAAAGCGCGATGTCTTCCCCAGGGCCAATGGAGACTTTATTTGGGTGCAGTCCACCCCCTTGGGGTGCCCTTGGACTCAACCATCACTGGTGGAAGTCTATAAGAAGTACCCAGTGGGAAAAGTAGTTATGGCAAATGTTCACTTGCAGACTGACCCCCCCGCCCCCGTGTGCCCCACCGCCCCCAATACCCTGAGCTTAAGGTCTCTGTGAATTACCACACCACCACCTCTCCAGCCCGCATTAGCGCAGATCACTGAAATTAACTTTTCGTTTGTTTGGGTGCATGGTCCGGGAATCGAACTCAGGTCTCCCGCATGAAAGGTTGAGCATTCTACCACTGAACCACCCATGCACCCTGAGATTAACATTTTATTTTAAAAAATACCTATTTTTAAAAGACATGGCAGAAACTGTTAGTTGTCCACCTAAATTCATTCTCCCCTTTTCCAAAGTAATGAATAGTAGGTGAGTACACAGCCCCCAGCTAAGTGTGGTCATGTCACTATGTTTAGGTCAAAGGGTGTGAGTGGCAAAGAGATGTGCAACTTCCACGTCATTTTCCATTCCACTCCAAGACACACCCCTTGCCCTATTCCTAGACCATCACCTTTTCTCACTTTCTACTGGACTGCAACATGGATAGACCCAAGGTCCAGCGTTGACCCCACAGAAGAGAATAAGGTTAGGGGGTAGTGGAGCAACCTCACGGAACTGAGCCACCCTACCCACCTGGACCCATCCACACCTGGACTATTCCCTGAGAGAGAAATGAACCCTCATCTCCTTTATGCCATCTGTATTTTGGTGCCTTTTGTTATAGCAGCTTAATTTTTACCCTAACTGAAACACCTGCAAATAGCAGCAGTTCCTAGCTCCGAGCATCCAAACAGCAGCTCTCATCCTATCCCTCTGCCTCTTCCCACGTCACATGCTCCAGTGCAGAAGGGAGAGATCACAGCCTGCAGAGCGCTCAGAGATGAGGGAAGGCAGGATGAGAGTGGAGGCATGAAAACGGGAGGTCCACTTCAGTAACAGTTGAAGGGTTCCAAGGCAGTGGTCCGGATAAGAGCTGGGACCGAGCCCAGAGAAAAGACCAGAGACAGAGCAGAGTAGCTGGATTCTCAAGGGCAGACAGAAGTTTAGTGGCCCTACTCTGCATGTTGGGAAAGAGCGTCCCAGAGGAACGCAGGAATGGGCTCTGCATTATCTCCAGGAGATGAGCTGAGTGTGGGGGAAAGAGCATGGGATCCGATATCAGATCTGAGTTGAGGCTCCAGCTTAGTTACTTAGCAGGTGAGCGGTATGGACTAACTAACCTTAATAAGTCTCCGTTTCTTCTTCTGTAACATAGGCGTGATACCACCTACTCAAGGACTGTGTGAAGATTAAGTTGGACTAAATAGGGCATATATAAAATATTGGGATAATACCTATTCCTCCACTCTCCACCTGGATTTGGAAATAGTGAAAGCAGGACACCGTGAGCCCCAATCAATCTCTCCCCAAGCCCCCCAGAAGAAGTGGGAGAAACCAAGAACCCCAGCATTTGCCCGGCACCTGCCTTCCCCAGCACAGTGCTGGAGCTTCACCGGGGGCATCTCCTGGGGGAGTGACACATGACTGTGCCCCAAGGAGTACAGGAAGTGGGCAAGAGCTGGGGGCAAGGCCAAGGTCCCGGGGTCCTTGTGGGTGCCACCCCAGGGGCTCTCCCTGGGAGAAGCACGGCCTCCAGAACTGGGACCACCCACCCTGCTTGCAGCAGGGGCTCCCTCTCCTTGACCAGTGGCCTCTGCACAGGGATGGCAGCCTTCACTGCAGCATCCACAAGGCCTCTCCCTAAAGACAGGGGATTGAGAGGCATGAGTCTCTGTCCCGGGAGGGAAAGCAAAGACCACTCTCCTTCTCAGGGAACCCTCAGCGAGCCCCAACTTCGCCTGCAGCAACACGGGGACTTTAAACCTTAGTTCCCAGTGCTTCCCAACAGTGAAAGGCAAGCAAACAAAAGGCCCCTGAGTACCCTGCCTCAGGGAAAGGGAATCCTGGGGCTTACCGTGCTTCTCAGCCACACTGGGGGACAGAGGGGAGTCTTTAGGCGAGTGGGGCAGGTAAAGTCCCTGGGGTCTGTCGTGAGACTACATGGAGGGCTTGGGGCCTCCCTGTCCTGCAAGTCCCCTCTCTCTTCCTTGGTTTGATTGTCCTCCTGCTCTTCTACAATCCAAGTTCTTTTTTTCTTCAAAAACTAATCATTTGAGAAGGTGGTAGAAAGTGAACTCAAAGCCCAACCCTGCTCTGGCCCCAGAGGCTGGGCTTCTTCCCACAGCAGCAGCCACCAAGGAGCAGCCACTTCTAGTCACCTCTGTTCCTCCACCTCTCAGTATCGCCCGCAGTGCCCCTCTGCACAGGCTGACAGCCTGCAGGGTGTGTCTGCGACCTTTTGTCTTCTCCTGGATGGTGAGGGCCCACACTGGCCCAGTGTATCTTCTCTTGCCTTAGTTTACCCACATTCCCTGCCAGAGGACCCTAAACACTGACCCCTGTTGCACCCAGATGCTCACAATCTGGCCGTCAAAGGAAAGACACCTGCCCCCTGGCCCCACCCTGCCACTCCTCCCCACCCCTCCGAGGGTCTCAGGACTGCACAGCCTGCTCTGACCCCCAGGGCACAGGCAGAGGAGGGCATCTTCCAAGAATGTCACAGGGTTTGGGGAAATGCCACGATGCCCAGTAGAACAAAATAACGGCCCCTGGATGGCACCCCCAACCTGTGAGAGCACCCAGGAAAACGGAGAAGGCATATCCTTTCTCCTCTCCACCTGGAGGAAATGGAGTTCCCTGCCCCCACCCCCACTCTGAACTCAGAGATGGAGAAAAAGAGCCCTGAGTCCCCAGAAAGGCAGGCTGGGGGGGAAATCCAAGCCAGCCACACCAGATGCTCTCCATTCCCCGGCCACTTGCATTTGCCTGGAATGACAGAGCATGAGACTCACAAGAGAAAAGCAGCAGTGTGTCCATCTCCCGACCACCAAAGCCGGCTGCCCATGCCTCATGGCAGCGAGCAAGTATAGGTAAACCCAACTGGGTGCATGACCAACAAAACAGCCATTCCTGAGAAGCTGGCTGTGAATTAAAGTCTGCACCCAGGGAGCTGCCGTGGAAGGAATCCTAAGTAAGGCGGTAATTCCCTCCCCAAATCAGACACTTCCTTAATAAATTATCTTTGATGAGTATGAATGTTTGTCAATTGGGTTTTCTTTTTTTTTTTTTAATTTGCATATGGGCAGGAGGCACCAGGGATCGAACTCCAGACCTCCAGCACGGTAGGTTGGAGCTCTGCCTGCTGAGCCACGGCAGCCGCCCATTTTTTTTTGGGTTTTCTTAAAGAGAACCATGGCTATAACAGAAAGCAGAGCCTGGCAAAGTCATACTTGAACTTGAACAACCCCGATAAGCAGAAGAAATGGCAGCGATGCTCTCAAACTTAGGCAATGCAACACTCACCCATCAGTTCTTGCCTGTTCATTCAATGTCCTCATCCACTCTGGGCACGATCCACAGCAAATTATTCCCCCAGGGTCTAATTTGGGTAGCTCTCCGAGCATAGGACCACATCTTATGGTGCCTCCAGGACTTTGCACAGAGCCGAGAAAGTGGCAGGGACTGAAGAAATGTCTGGCGAGCAGGAAAATGGGCAAACACATCAAGGAATGACTGGTCCGTCCTAACCACAGCCACCTCCAGACAGTTGGTATGTACAGAAGGAATCCAGACTGGTCTGACCTCAGCATGAGTGAAAAAGTAATTAAGGGAGGAAGTTTGCCACAAGTAATATGGTGTATTCCAAGCCATCCAATGCATTTAGAAATCCTCTGGGGGGTGGTATTATCCATGCCACAGGCTTCCCTGCTCAATGCAGGTACTGAGAGATGCCTACCTTGGCACCAAGAGGGATGGGAACTCTCTTGGAGCCAACGAGTCTCACCTGGGCTGCCCCAAGAGCCACAATGGGACCAGAAGGATGAGAAGGGACAAATTCTCACCCGACCCCCACCCCACTGTGTCATGCCATTTCACAGAAATGGGAGTTGGGGAAGAGGTCCTTAACAGAGGAGTGAGACAGGTCCCTGCTGGGAGGACTTCAAGTGCTAGTGCAAGTCACTTAAACTAAACTGTCCTTGTCAAAACAAACCTGCTCTAGCTTTCATCACTGATACTTGCTAAGCTCTGGAATTTGGCCAAGAGGCCAGGCACCCCTCAGGTAGAGAGGATCAGGCCTGAGGGAACACAGGCCCTGGGCTGGCGTTCAATCCCTCTTCTCCCCTACTTAGGAACCTTGGGATACCTCTCTTGACCCTTCTCCTACTGTACCATCAGCAAGGCTTCCCATTCTTTGATGGAGAAGCTTCCACTGACCAAGAACTGCCATTTTCCAATTCTCCATGTTAAGAGACTCTTGGCAAGTCAAATATGTAGCCAGGATGGCGGCACCTGCTACAGATGTTCAAGATGCAGCTCCTGTCTTCAAGGCACTCACAGTTAAGGTAGAGGATACAGAGGAAAAAACAGAGTAAGCAATTAAGGTTGAGATGCTGGGTTCAGAGGGTAAATGCCTCTGTGGGCCGCTAAGGTCAAGGCAGGCTTCAGGGAGGGGGATGAGCTGTGGGCTGGGAACTGAATAGGGTTTAGATGGGGAGGGGAAATGTTCAGTTGAAAGCAATAGCCCATGCACATCATGGCATGGCCAGGGCAGTTAGGAGGCCATCACAGCAGGATTAGAGAGCGACAGGGCGTGGCAAGTGTTAAACTGAATCATTCAATGGCTCAGAGGGTGGATCACTGCCTGCCACCTTGGGGATGAGGGCTTGGTCTCACAAACACTAAGGAACCACTGCAGGTTGATGAGAGGAGGAGTTCTGCAATGGAAGTGAATATGCAACAGCAGCTACTGAGTATTGAGTGCTTACAGCAAATGATCTCATTTAATTTAAATGACAGCCCTAAGAAGTGAGTGTAATTAGAACTCTCATTCTACAGATGAGGAAAGTGAGGCATAGAACAGTTAAGCAACTGGTTTCAAAGCCACACAGTTAGAAAATGGTAGAACTGGGAACTAAACCCTGCATTAGCTCTAAAACCTATGTTCAACCTCTAGGCTACATTACCCCCCAAAAGGAAGAACAATCTGTCTATAGTTGCAAAGAGAGATGAAGAGGGCAAAAGAGAGGAGAAGCAGCTGCTGTTAGGCAGCTGAGTCTGAAGGCTGTGGAAATGGTCACATTACAGAGCTGGGAAAGGGGCTGGAAAAGAAAGATAAACCCAAGAAATAGAGTTGACCCAGCCCAAACCCAGGGACACCAGCATGTTTATGGGACCCTTGACAAAAGATGGAAAAGTTGGGAGAAGTACCAATTAGGGGACAAATGATGAGTTCAGATTAAGAAGTTGAGAATTCTCCACACGATGAACACCCTTCATTTCTTATTAAGAGGGTCTTCTCCTGTCTAACCTAAACTTCACCTGCAGCCCATCTGACATAACCAGCTGTTCCCTAATCTATATGCATAATCCTCCAGAGGAGAAAGTTTCCACCCTCTTTCAATTCTTTCACCAGCCCAGCTTCTGACAAAACCCACAACCAATCCCTTTTCAAGGGCAGCACATTAATTCCGAGGGGAAATGGACAGGATCTGGTTAGTGTCTATTCACTGCCAAAGAGTCCAAAATAGGGGACTTATTTATTTTCGAGTCTCTGTGTGTGAAAGCATGCACACGTGTGTCAAGATCCTGCAGAGTAAACAGCTCTGCCTCTGAGAAGGAAGCCACTTTCATTTTTCCTCAGTGGACGACAAACAGAGATAAACCAGGCGCTGAGTTTTCCCAGGACCTGCTGCCAAGTAATCCCAGCCAAGAGGGCTCTGAGTAAGGTGTCCTTCCTGAAGACTCTCAGGGCCCCAAAGGTTGCCAAGACATCACCCCAACAGCCCAACCCACCCTGTCTCTGGGCATAGCCACCCATCTGGACCGAGACCCTCTAAACCCCCTTTGTGGAGCAATTTGGAAATAGCGATATATGCTTTTTTTTAAAACCCAAAAGTTGAATTATTTCATGGATACTCGGCAGAGTGTGTGCACTAGCCCTAGAAGTCCTAAATCTGCCTGCTCTCCAGGGCAAGGTTCTGCAGAAGGGAACATGGGAGACTCAAGGTCTGCTTGGCTCCTGTTTTAGCAGGGCCGTGTCTAAGGTGATTCTTAGTTCAGGTACCCCCACAGGATTGACGACCAAGGAAATGCTAAGAGTGTAGCTGAGGTGGTCACGGTCAAGCAAAGGGGTATAAGGGCAGGCTCTGGGCCTTGGGACTTCAGTAAGAGAAAAGAGAATTTCTCCTACACATGGTAAGTTCTTTCTCCCAAGGCCCAGGGTCTCTCAGCCCAGGCTGTGAGAAGGAATGTATATTCTTGAGAAAAGTCTCATAGGCAGAAGGCTCCTCCTCTGCCCGGGTCTCAGGACAAAATCTGCTAAGTGGAAATCCCTTGGCCTTGCCTCACCTATGATGTGCATGCTCAGTGAGGCCTCAAGTAAGTAACACTAATCCTCTCAACCCTTGCCCTGGAAAAGGGGTCCCAGGTGGCCTCCGGAGCGGGATGGGGGCTGAGCTAAGAGGACCAGCGGAACCAGAAGGAGGGTTGAACTGGAAAACAAAGATCT